>VXAY01006448.1:911685-933953 GCA_013399855.1 Oxyruncus cristatus
CTGGGCTGGGCTGAGCTCTGCGCCCCTTATATACCCCTGGGGCAGGGCGGGCTCTGGGATGTCACAAAGGGCTCTGGACACCCCCATGTCCCACGTCACAAAGGGCCCTGGAAGGCGCCCGTGTCACAAAGGGCCACCCCCGGCCCCCCACGGACAGCGGGACCGCCTGGAGCCGGCCCGGGGCAGCCCCGGCACTTGTGGCCTTGCAGCCCCTGCTGTGCCCAGAGCCCTGGGGGGCTTTGGCCACGGTCCCACACGACCCCCCGCTCTCTGTGCCCAGGGCACAGCCCGGCCTTTGCAGGCTGGGCTGGCCCAGAATGTGAAGGACATGGAGCTGCTGGAGCAGGTCCAGGGGAGGCACGAAGATGATCAGAGGGATGGAGCAGCTCTAGTGGGAGAAAAGATTAAGAGAATTGGGAGTGTTTCAGCCTGGAGAAGAGAAGGCTCTGAGGTGACCTAATTGTGGCCTTCCAGGACCTGAAGGAGCCAACAAGTAAGGTGGAGAGAGACTATTTAGAAGGGCCTGGAGTGACAGGAAAAGGGGGAATGGCTTCAAACTGACAGAGAGTAGGGTTAGATGGGATATTGGGAAGAAATTTTTGGCTGTGAGGGTGGGGAGGCCCTGGCACAGGTTACCCAGAGAAACTGTGGCTGCCCCAGCCCTGGAAGTGTCCAAGACCAGGCGGGATAGGCTGTGACCAACCTGGGCTTGTGGACATTGTCTGTGTTCACGGCAGGGAGTCGGATTGAGATGATCTTCAAGGTCCCTTCCAAGCCAAACCATGCTATGATTCTCTGATTGTCAGGGATGGCAGTGCTGGTGTTTGGAGGGCACTATTTGAACAGAACAGCTTCCCAAAGCACAGAACCTGCAAACAGGGTTCCTCAGGCTTGGGACTGGAACTTCCATGTTTTGTCTTTGCCACTTCTCTAAGGCAAAGCTTTTGTCACATGAGATGAATATTTTTCGACATTGCTGTGAGAAACCTGCAGTAGTTACTGTGTTACTACTGCAGATCACAGTGGAAGATATATTAATGTAAATACAGGTAAGGCCTGGCAAGGTGAGGAAGACTGTTGGAAGAAGCAGGGAAATCCTTGTTCCCCACACCATTGCTTACAGGGTTTTTTCTGCCTATTAAAAAGAGTCACTTTCTTTCTGGCACTTTTTGTACAGCCTTTCAGACAATTCTTTCTCTTGGTAGCTGCACAGTGTTAGTGGAATGACCTGAAGGATGTCTGAAAGGCCATGAAAAGTCTGAAGGATCTGAAAAATCTGGAGCTTTTGCATTGTTGACTTTCTTGTAGGATAACTGCACACTGCACTGTGAACATCAGTACGAGCAAAGGTGAGATCTTAAAAGGAGGATGACGAATAATAAAGGACATCAGTGAAGGAAGATTTTGAATAAACATCTCCGGGAAAGAGGGCAAAGGTCTCAGTGTGCTCCTCTTTTTAGTTCTGGTGTCACCTGTGTGGAATGGATGTGTGGTGATGAAATTTTAAACAAGGAGATAAGAATAAGCATAAGAATAGATGCTCAAATAAAACTAAAGCCAATTAACCATCAAAATGGTGCAGTACTAATAGACTGAGGCTGTGCAAAAAGACCCCTGCACAAAATGCACTAGAAGTTCTCTCTTTCCATTCCCTGTGCGTTTAAAGAAAGAGGGAAGTGTTCAAAGATGAACACAGATCAATGCAGACTGTGCAGGTGCCAAGATTCTTAACCCCTGCCACTGAGGAATTGCGGGATGCAACTGCTCTTTGTTTGCCAAAAAAATTGAGAAGTTGCAACTTGACCCACATGTACTTAAACTGATCCAGCTTTACCAGAATTAATTCTGCTCCTCTGAAGATTATGTAACATAATCCATGATGACAAATAAGGGAACTTAAAAATAAGTTCTATGAAAAGACAACATGACTTTAAAGAAAAATAATTAATTACTTCAATATAGACAGGTCAGTCTGAACAAGACTTTATTTCAAAGGACAGTAGAATGCAGCCAGTCAACCTTAGAGCTTGCAGTGGTACTCCAATATAAAGTCTGCATTAGATGATGCTCAGGAAAAGCCTCTTACATGCACTTAGGACTGAAAAAGTGGTGAATAATCCATTTGTGGAGGTTTTGACGGGCACTAGGAATACTGATAGAAAGCAATTTTATGAACTTTGGATGTAGCTGGGTTAGAAATTATTGTATCATGTGCAAGATTTCCTTTATGAATGCATCACAGGGCTTTTTAGAGAGCGGGGAGGAGGTGCTGATGGGTGACAGGGGCAGTGGAGGCACACTGAAGAAGGATGGGCAGAGCTAATAGTCTCCAAGACCTTTCTCACCCCTAGTTTGTCTGAAGCAAACAGCACATCACAGAGTTAGAAGCAGTTCTAGCCCTGTTTTGCCACAAGTTCCCAATGCTAAAACATCCTGTGGGCCATTGTTTTGAAGTTGTTTGCTTCTTTTTTTGCTCCTCTTACTGCACAGTAACTGTCCAAGTAATGATACCATTCTGACAGCTAATGAGAGTTAACTTGGAATTGAATTATGTCAACTTAATTATAACCCCTTTAAGAACTCCTTTGAGAACAATGAGAATGTCTAGATAGGGGTTTGATGTGAAATGGATAGTCCAATTTAAATGAAAGCTTAATTCAAGTTAACATTTCTTTCTTTCTTTAGTGCCTTCATTTCTCAGAACAGATTGTTATTCTCTGTAATTAACTGCCAGAAATAATAAAGAAAAAACCCAACAAACAGAAAATAATCACAGCAATGAAAGTTCAGTCTGGAAGTAAAGCTCTGCCCCTGCCCCTCAAATTACACTTCATTGTTGACTTGAAAGACGTGGGCTGAGCCTATCAAATATATTCAAATTACATAAAACCTTGCATGAACCTTGTTCCTCTTATTTACTGGCCATGAGTGATGGAGAAGGACATTTGCTGGCAACATGATGATAACAGATCCAGATCTGTGGCAATCTGATCCTCTGGGGAGAACTCCCTGACTTTAATGTTGAGTTGTTCCTGTTCTTTTAGAATACCTGAGCATTAATTTTGAACAGCTTTCCCCCTTAGTCCATGTTGATTTGTTTAATTAATGGTTTTAAACAATGTGTAGGGCTCACATGATAGTAGCACACCTCAGTTCCTGTAATGGTTCATCACACTGGAATACACAGGATATGAGAACCACAGAATCACGGAATGGTTTAGGTTGGAAGGGACCTTAAAGATCATCTCATTCCAGCGCCCCTGAGAGAAGAACCTTCCACTAGCCCAGGTTGCTCCAAGCCCCATCCAACCTGGCCTTGAACACTTCAAGGGATGGGGCAGCCACAGCTTCTGTGGGCAACCTGTGCCAGGGCCTCACCACCCTCTTCTGTGAGAAAGTAAGTGAAAGAAACTCCTGTCCCAGAGTATTCACTGGTGGATCATTTCTTTGTTATAATCTGAGCTGTAGTGAACTATTATAGCTGTTGTTCTTTAAAATGCAGTTGTGTCCTCTGGCGAAAAAAAAACCCAAAAACCTGTGTTACAGCCCCTTGCAAAGAATTCCTGCCCATTTCTGTTTCTGTGACAGTGAATGTAGGTGATAGGATTTGTAATTTAAGCAAACAAACATGCAGAAAACCTCATTAGCATATGGGAGTGCACTGCTCTGTGAAGGCACCTCTTTCCTTTCGATTAATGTGTGGATAATTTGCCAAAAATAAGAACAGACACAGCCCCAATCCAGTGCCATGCCATCAAATTTAAGGCTGGAGGGAAGCCTGTAGGCATGTGGGTGGCTTCCACAACAGAGGTAAACCCTTAAACCCTGCAGCTGAACTGCCCACATGCTTCCTAGAACTCCCTTTCCTCAAAAGAGGTCTGTGAGATTCCAGGCATTTTTACCTCATGAATTCCTGTGGGAATTTCAAACCTATTGCTTTTAGGTGGATTTCCCTTGATGTTTATTTCGATTCTGCTTTTCTTTGTGTACCTTTTAGCAGTCTCAGGACATTATTAAAAGTTAAACTATAAAGAAAATTGGACTTGAAAATTCTAATGATCTCTTATAAAAGCACTCAGTGCATGGAAGGAATAGGATAATCCTTAGAAACCTGTGGATACTTCCACGGGAATAGTGCACTGTGCTTTTGGAATCAGAACTTCTGGGTTATGGACTGTCATCTTAGCACTTAATCTTCTTTGAGCTTTATGTTATTTCCACCCATCACAGTAAAATGGGGGACACGGGATGTTAAAAACCAGGAGCTACAACATCATTGTTGCACTTTCATTGTCTGATGTCCAACCTCTGACTTAAGGAAGAATTTGTGTTGAAAGAACAGTGTGAGAAGAGAACACAGGCAATACAGCCCAAACTGATCATATAATCTATGAAATCTTTTCTTTTTATGAATATCTCAAGTCCCATTGCAGCCTACTCAAGTAATTTTGCTTAATTTTTCAAGGCCTGTTCTTTTATGCATGATTTTTTTTTTCTTCAAGATTAACCATCCCAGTTATATTTGAAGCTGAGCCTCATCTTCATGTTTTTCTAATTGGTGCAAAATGGATTATTAAGTATGAATTCTGATCAGCGTGCATGGCTGTAGTAATGAGGCCTAAAAATACAGTATTTTGTCTATCTGTAGTCAGTTTGTGCCTTTAAAATGTATGTTTAAAGGCCAACAGCAAGTCTATTTCTATCAAGGGTCATTCTAAAGTAATAAATGAAGCTCTAACACAACCTCAGTGTTCCTCTGTCTTATAAACTGAAACTACAGGACTGATAGTTTTCCTGATACATTTTGGTGATCTGAGAGCTGACACAGATTAGACTGACTGAAGAGTTTGTTCACATTTGGGGACTTCAGGTAGACTCTGCAATGTATTAACTTGTACATACATGAAGGTTTATTTTGCTTGATAACAAAGCTGTTGTAGCAGTGATGTCTCAATATTTTAGCTTCTGTAGGACACCTGTCTATTGTGGGCGCTTCTTGCTGAAAATTTGGAGAGAAGCATCCACTGGACATAATTTTAATCTGTAATTTCTGCTATGAAATATATGAAAGTCAATAAAGATGATAAGCAACTGGATTTGCTCTTTTTCTCTACAAAGACTCTTCCAATCTATCCCTTATCTCTCTTTCAGTTACTTTCCTTCCAGATACTGAAACTGATACTTGTGCTTGAATAAATAGACAATATTACGAGTTAAAATTAGTTAGTTTCCTAAAAGCAACCTTTAGAACAGATTGGTTTGGTTTTCCACCTTTTTAATTCTGGGTGTCTGTATTTCCCTTCCAAGGGCTGTATGAATGGACACCTCACTCCAGTCTTTCTTGGTCTCTCTCCCCCCCCAGCTCCTGCCAGGATTTTGACCTTCAGCGGCACGGTGACGACTCCCTGGATGAAGGACATTGTTCTCCCTTGCAAAGCCGTGGGAGACCCAGCTCCAACAGTCAAATGGATGAAGGATAGGTAACCAGCAACTAAATGTATAGCCCTGATAAAGCCCATTTCCTTAAAATCCCGATGGTTGTGACATGGGTGGTCCTGGATGACTGTCGGGACCATTTGTGGGCACCTGCACGTGGTCGCAGTAGATAAAGAGTTTAGAAGTCCCTTGAGCTAATTGGCTGTGGTGATTACAAGGCATCAAAGGGAGAAAAACAATGAAGAAAGGGTAAAGGAACACATTCAAAGTGTAAAACCTTGGAGTGTTTTTTGTTTTACCTTGGGGCAGATGGGATGGTTTTATTCTGAGAAGGCAAAATGCCCGATACGCTGATCCGTGCTGAGGTGTGTCGGTGTGTCTTGCACATGTTTCATTTTCCATTATTCTCCTCTCAACTTTAGTTTCACGGTTTGACAGAGTCACTGAGAAGCACACATGGACAATAATTTTCACCCAAGCACGGTGTAAGCAGCGACACTGCAGTGCTATGGAACCATCTTGGGCATTGATACAAATAGCTATTATTTTATAAAGGATGAACTTTGCAGCCAAGAACTGATTTATTTTGGCACTTTTATGGAACAGCAGGTAGTTAGGAAAGGAGTGCATTTCCATTTTCACCCAAATTTGGGCCAGATAATGTGCATTTTTAAAGCAAATGGCGAGTGTTTCCAACACAAAGTATTTCTTTGCTCTCATTAAAGAGAACACCCCTCACCCCCTCACACCACCTTTTTCTTTCTTCCCATTCTTAGTTGCTTCAAAAAAAAATCCAATTCTGAGTAATTTTGATTGTAACTTCTTTAATGTATGCACTTTGTTTCCTGTGAGGTAGTAACGGGACACCCAGTCTAGTGATGATTGATGGGCGAAGGAGCATCTTCAGCAATGGGAGCTTTGTCATCCGGACTGTGAAAGCAGAAGACTCTGGGTACTACAGCTGTGTGGCCAGTAACAACTGGGGATCAGATGAAATCATTCTGAATTTGCAGGTACAAGGTAAGACTTTGATCCACCCCGTAATTGTTACCACAACCGTTAACTGCTACGTGTTGGTAATGCAAAGTGTGTGTAAAATATTAATAATATTGTGTGTTAATGCCTATCTAATTATTCTAAGTTAATAAATAAAATATTATCCAGGTTATTTTGACTCAGACATAAATATTTTATGATCCAGGAAAAGGTGCTTTTAGTGGAAAAATTCACACACTTGCAGCTAAGTCTCTAAGTGAGTTTTTGTAGGATTAACAACTGAGTGTTGGCATTCAGTTATCTTCTGGTTCTTCACCCAGAAAGTAACAGATTGTACCTTCTCCTTACAAAAATTACATGTATCATTTAAATATTACAAAATTGAGAAAGACCTGAAGGCCTTTAATTCAGCTTCTGAAAAGCTCTCAACAGAAATTTGCCCCTATATTGAGACCTGGGACAGAAACTTCATTAGGGAGGAGCAGAATTTTATTGATGGTGGATATGAGGAAGCATTTAAAAGAGACATCAGTACTCCTTCAACTAAGGCATATCACCAGCTGCTTTTTATATGCATGTTGAAATGCCTGAAGTGTATCCATGATGGTGCTGATCCATATAAAAGCAATGACAGTATAGGAATGCACGCTGACAGGAATGTGAAGCAGAGCCTGTGTATTCACATACCAAGGATTCACTATGCAGGAGACTTCCTTGCTCACTTACTCTAAAAAAAGATACTCAAAGCTTTTCAGCTGACTGCAAATTGTTGTGCCAGAGGGAAGAAAACACCTGAGTTGGGAATATGGGCCATGCTGTGCTTCAACACTCTCTGGATGTGTAATCTAAACTTCTAGTGCAAACATATGAGAGCACAGAACGAGATTATTTCAGCTGCAGCCCCACTCTTCCTGCATAAACCATTCCACTGAGCCTTGAAATAAATACCAGCTTACCTACAATCCAACAGAAACTAAAGATGCTCTTCTGCAATGTTTGAAGCATGACCACAACAGGAAGGCGGCAGAGAAAACACCGTCAAATGGAAACCTTGTATTTATATTTCACTGAGTACTTCCGTAATTGCATATCTTTGCTGTTATTGAACTGCAGTAACTAAAAGCAAATCAATATTATTTCCCTGAGGGACAGAGAAAGAGTGGCATTTAATATGTGGGACCACCATTTTTTGTAGATAGGGTGAAGCTGTGATGGAAGGTTTTACAATAAATCTTTCCCTGTGCAGTGTGTGCAGTCTCTCTCCATGGAATCAGCCAAGTCAGTCAGAATAACAGAACAAATCCATCTCACACAGAGAATTTTCCTTTAGAGTATAAACTGTCTCTTTGGTTTTCTTCAGCACTGTTGGGCCCTGTGAGGGCAGCAAAATGAACTTCTTTTTGAACTAGTCCACAGCTGCAAACCAGCAGCCTCTGATTTATATCAGCATCCAAAGTATTTTGCAATCTGCTGACTTGAGCATGACCTGCAGAGGGGAGCCTTTCCTGGAGTTTCGTTCTGTAGGTGGAGCTACACGTTAAGCATGGGCAAAGCAGGCAATGTCCTCTGGCAACAGACTGATGGACATTTTGGACTCCTGTCCTGCCTTGCTGGTCTCTGTCAGGCAGTAACTGTGTCAGGGCAATGGCAGCTCCTGCCAACAGTGGTCACCAACACCACCACCCTCTTCCCATGCCTGCAGTGTCAGAGACCAGAGGGATCTGTGTTCTCTTCCTTCCTTGGCTTTCCATCCCAGTTCTTCATCCTTCCATGGACACTGTCCATGCCTCACTTTTTGTTCTTGAGGCAGCAAAGCTCCATTTTGTCTGTGTTTCTGAGGAGCTTGGAGGTCACACGTGTTCAGAAAGCACTTGGGTGACGTGTTATCAAATATTTACCCTCCAGGGCTCCAATAAATTTTCGACCAGCTCTTTAAAGTTTCATCTGCCGTTCTTTTCAAACCCCATCCTCCATGGCCTCACTGCTTTTGTGCCATGGTTCTGGTTACCTCATCTCTACCACAGGGCCAGCTAAACCATTCAGGCAGAAGTCCAAGAGGATCTCCCCAGACCATAACTAGTGTATGATCTTACTGGCACATGACAGAGTTGTCAAGGTGAAAAGAAAGCTGATTGCTTTGCCACTCTCTGTCGCTGAGCTCTGGAAACCCAGGCACTCTACACTGGTGCAGTTTGGGATTACTTAGCCTGAGCCTAAACTGTCACAGTTTACAGTCCCATTTCCAGTCTCAGTTGCCTGCCCCATTTACCAGTCCCAGTTTTTCTTATCCTGGACAACTCACTGGGATGTGGCATGGCTCTCTCTCTGCCCTTTCATGCTGGATTTTCATAGAATCATGGAATGGTTTGGTGTGGAAGTTACCTTAAAGATCATCAGTTCCAACTCCTCTGCAATGGGCAGGGACACCTTCCCCTAGACCAGGTTACTCAATCTCTCATCCAACCTGCATGGAAATGGGTTTTCTCTGAAGAAAAGTGGCCACTGGGAAGATGGGAGATGAGACTTCTGTCATATTCCTGTGTTCAGTCAGGAGCTGGTCCTGGGAGCCTGGTTCTTGTGTCCCACAGACTAAACAGAGATATGATGTTTATAGAGAGCAGCAGAATTGAGGTGTTTCCAGCCTTTGCTGATAAAATTGTGTCTTCTTTTTACCAGTAACCTCAGTGGTGTATAAGAGGTTATGGATCTGCCTGCCATCACAGATCTAACTATGCTGCCTAACTGAGTGGCAGAAACTCATTACACACCCTTCTTTTTTCAACTTTTGCCATAATGGCCTGCAAATACAGGTACAAGTGGGGCATCATTTGCAACTGCACATCTGTTTCCTGCCACTAAAATTTCGGCTTCCCCCTGAAACAGATATGAAAAGTAACAAAAATGAATGGCTGGGTAGCTCACATGCCATTTAGGTCTGACAGGACAGATACAAAAAAAAAATCAGAGAAGAACAAAGGTTAAGAATTGAAAGACAAAATTACATAGAAAATTAAATGTAAAAATGAGAGCTTGTCTGCTCTTGTTTTAACCGAGGGTGTCAGCTAAACAGGCACTTTGACAGAAATCATTTGCATTTTTTGCAACTCAAAACAGTTATTTGATAAATGACTGTGAGAAGTGATGAAGATCACGTCTAATCATTTGATTGCATTTTCTATTTTTAACTGTTTTCCCATCTAGTTCCACCAGACCAGCCAAGACTCACTGTATCCAAAACTACATCTTCCTCTATCACTCTTTCCTGGATACCTGGAGACAACGGTGGCAGTTCTATCCGAGGTAATATAATTCAGGTTAATTGCTACTTCTTACCTAATTCTCATACGTTGATAGATTAGTATGTAATTATGAATGGCTAAAAAAGAAAAAAAAAAAGAAAAACAAAGCAATCTGTATTGCTGTCAGCCCCTAATGTGCACTATCACCGTGATCACAGCTTTCAGTAAATTGCAGTTTCTCTTTGTGGTGGTTTATTCACGCATTTAATCACTTTCTTTCAGCTGTTGTGACAGTTGCTCTATCTGATTTTTCCAGACCTGTAATCTCCAACCACTCATTTCTGAGGGTCCAGGTTCATCATCTGGTTGTTGCTGATTGAAGGGTGCTTAGAAATATCTATCCCTTTATTTTCCCTTTGAAGCAATCATAAAAATGGTATTTAAGCTGCTGTGAGGATCGGGAAAAATGCATTGCCTGGGACCTTTTAGTCAGGGAGGAGCTGTACATCTTCCTGCAAATGGGATTTTCCCAGTTTTATTAGGTCTTTAAAATGACTCGTGGGATTACCTGAAGGATCTGTGGTTTGCATCCGGCTCATCGCTGCCATCTGTGCTTTTCCTCCAGGTTACATTTTGCAGTACTCTGAAGATAACAGTGAGCAGTGGGGCAGTTTTCCCATTAGCCCCAGCGAGAGATCCTACAGGCTGGAAACACTGAAATGTGGCACCTGGTACAAGTTCACTCTGACTGCCCAGAACGGGGTGGGGCCGGGACGCATCAGCGAGATCATCGAGGCCAAGACACTGGGAAAAGGTACGTGGATTTCCGTCCCCTTTGCTCCCCTAAAGCTCCTGCATCCTGCTGCAGGTCTTGGTTTGGTGAGAAGACAGGCTTGGATATTTAATATTGCTGGCTTTGGAAGCCTTTCCAGTTGTGTCCATGCTGTGAGAGAAGAGGCTGTTCCTGCAGGACATTAAGCTCGTCCTGGCTGATGTTCTAATCCTTATTTCTCCAGTAATTATTTTCTAAGATGGGTTGGGTTATATTTGGTAAGAGGGTGTCTCCCCTGCCACAGGATATAGCAATGCCAACTGCTTTATTGCCATGAAGAAATTGTTTCTTCTCTTATAAAAGTTCGGGGGGTTATTAGGATGTTGAAAGAAGACAGAGAATAAATTTATGTATAAAGGAAATGGGGCCAATGTTTTATTTCTCCTCCAAGCTGGTGTTGCAGGAGCCATGCAAATAGCATCCTTTGAGCAGGGTCAGTGTCAGAAATAAAGGAGAAGTTTGCATTAAGTTCTGCAAGGCAAAACAAACAAAATCCATGGAATTCTTAGTTAGCTCAGCAATGGGTCCCTTGGTCGTGGTTGCTGAGGGAAATTCCACATTGCAAATATGTGTCAGAACTATGAGCAAATTTGGCTACAGACCCACTTAAAGGGGCTCTTCAACACAAGATAGTGCAGTAGTTTTGCATAATGCTCTTAAGTTCACCTCCTCTTGCATCTCCTCACCAGTTGTAAGAAACTCTCTCACTTGGTAGCAGTTTCCCAATAAAAGTAGTTTATTTTGGTAGGAATGTCAGCCCTTCTCCATGCTCTCCATCACACCGATGCTGTTGCAGGGTGGATGTGAGTGGCAGGACTTGCTGAAGCTCAGGGGAGACTGAAGCTCAGCTGCAAATGTTTTGAGATTGTCCTGGTCAAGGAGAATCATCTGCTGACCTTAAAGGAAAGGGACACTTGGAGAAGTAGAAGTTGACTTTTCTTATTTTCATGAGACGTTTCTTTTTGCATGAGGTGTAAAAGTTAAACATGCTTCAAATGACAGCTGAATCATAGAATTGTTTTGATTGGAAAAGAACTTTGAGGTCATTGATTCATGAGAAAGCAGATCTCCCAACCTTTTGAGTTTCTCTGGGGTTTTATATAGATGCCTGAAAACCACCTGTGTAACATTTATGGACTGAACAGGTACTGTGTGATTTAGAAGGCTGAGATCACTCTCCTTCCCATTAAAGCTCCAGAAGCACCTCTATCCAAAGCTGTTAACAGGGACAATTGAAGTAGTTCATAACACATGGCAGCAATTACAAGTTTCATTTAAATTCCTACAGAACTTAGAAAAGAGTATATTTTGGTACAAGAATGCCAAAAATACCCCTATTTGGAAAAGTTATGCTTCGTTATGGAAAATAAAATAGCACATTACAGATAATTTTCACTACATTAGGTGTAACTTCCAGTAGTAAAGATACTGGGTTTCCTAAACAGTTTTGCAATAATACTTTTAAATACTCTGCAGCAGTATTTACTTTAAATTACATTTGTTGATGACCTCCCTTGTCCATCTACTGTTGCTATTTCAATTCTTAGGTGCATTTTGACTGTCATTACTCCTGTATTATGCAGGACTGTCAAAAAAACTTTAATCATAAACCATCATTGGAGCCCTGAGTGTGACAAGGAAATAAAAATGTCATTCCCTTTCTGAATGGAAACACTTTAACTCACAAATACAAAATTCAGAATATATACTATTTTCATATATGTCATGTGCAATGTTAGCATGTAATTATTTTTAATTGCTGTTCTTTTCTTGCAAGTTCTTAAAATTTGTCATTTTTGGCAAATGAAAGTTTCTGTACTTGCAAAAAAGCCTTCTTCAATTCCACTTCAAAAGAAGACTGGAGCACCAGTGGACAATCTGCAAGTGTATTTGTCTTTTGTAGTATTTTTGGAGGAAGTTTTGAACTCTTTCTTTTTTTCATAGCAGTGAGCAGGGGCATTTATTGCTATGAAATGTCTGCACTAGATTTACAAGTCATGCCAGAGCATGCAAACCAGCAAGTCAGGTCCATCTGGAGATGAATGGATATTTTTTCTACTTGCAGATTTGGAAATCTGAGTTTGTGAGTCTGGCACAAAGTGTGAAAAAAACATTTCACAAGGAGGAGGGGGAGAAGTTAAATATATAGGTACTGAGTTCAAGATAAAGTTAAGAACGTCCTAGAAGTTATTCTCTTAACTTTATCATTTGAGAGCCCTTTATCTGTAATAGTCAAGCATTTCACTTGAATTACACCATTGCCTCCAGAGCCACAGTTTTCCAAGGAACAAGAGCTCTTTGCCAGTATCAACACCACAAGAGTGAAGCTGAACCTGATAGGCTGGAATGACGGTGGCTGCCCCATCACCTCCTTCACCCTGGAATACCGACCCTTTGGGACAACGGTCTGGACAACGGCTCAGAGGACATCCCTGTCCAAGTCCTACATCCTGTATGACCTCCAGGAGGCAACCTGGTATGAGCTGCAGATGAGAGTGTGCAACAGTGCTGGCTGTGCAGAGAAACAAGCCAAATTTGCAACACTCAATTATGATGGCAGTAAGTATTTCTTTTTATTTACGTCTCGCAAACTGTTTTACTCAAGTTTCGTAAGTTCAGCCTTCCTGTTTTCTAGATTGTTTTCTCATCCTCCCTTTTTTCCCCCCTCGTAAACCCCATTTTAAATCTGCTAGCCATGCTGTCAGAGAGGCTAAGGTCTCAAAGATGTAAAATATCTCCTGATTTGAGGACAATGGGCTGCCTGGCAGAGAGGAGGAATTGTTTATTTGTCATCACTGTGGAAAAGCTCCGGCACCAAAGTCAGTCAGCCATAAGACATGTAATTGTAGGACACTAAGTGTCGTTAGTTCCAGTGGTTACAGAGGCACTTGCTGGTAATTCATGCATCTCTTCCATGAAATTTTTGTCTCCCACACAATTGGTTCCTACAGCCATTCAGGGGGTGTGTGGCCTCTGATGTTCCATGAGGTGTCCTTGTGACACTGCCCAAACCCCATTATGTGACACTGCCCAAACCCCATTATGTGACACAACGGAGCTTTTCTCCTGGGAAAGCCTCTGGAAAGCGTCATCCAAGGGCAAAGCAATGGCAGTGCTTTACAGACAGGGGAGAGTGAAGCTAATGGCCATGACAGATGGCTCGGTCATGCCCGGCAGCAGGGCACAGAGGCAGGAGTTGTTGTACCCCGCCCTTCTGCCAGGAGTTACTGCCCACCCTGCAAAAACCAGGACAAGAGGGCAAGAGCAAACATGCCAGTTTGTCAGCCACCCCAGCTCATCTCCGGGCAGGCTTGTGGAGAGGGAGGGTGGCACATGTGTGCTCCCGGTGGTTGTGCAGTGGGAGATGCCTGTACTCCTGGCAGGAAGGCAGCACAGATGGCTCCAGATGGCAGTCCCTTGAATTGCTCCAGTGTGAATTGCCAGAGCTTTTCTGGAGACATCCAGTGTAAAATCTTGCTGTGTTGCCAGGGATATTGTGCTGTGTTGTGCAACCACTCGGTGACATCTGGACTGTTAAATTAACCAATAGAACCAGTGAGCAAGTTCAAGCAAGAGCTGATGGTTGTCCAGTGACAGCACCAAGCTGGTAATTGTGCATAACTCTGTGTTGGTAACACATCTCCCTGACACAGATTTGTCCCATCACTCCTCATGGACAGCTCAGGGCAGAGCAGAGGCCATTCCCAGTCAGAAATGTGGAATATGACTCAGGCAGGGTTTAAACCTCAGCATCTTAAACCATGACATCATTACATCATTACATATGTATGGTTGGGGCACACAGTCTTAAGCCATAAACCTTAAAATGAGGTTATATGAAAATGCAGGTCCAGAGCTTTAAATTCCCACTGATAGCACTGAAATCAAATATCTTCTTGCAGTGATCTGATTTCAAATGTTGTCAGGTTCTGCTTTTTGATTGTGTGATGATACTAACCTTGGTTTCACACGCCATGACCTGCACACCCTTTGGTTTTCTGATGATGCTTTTGATGTATGGCATCTTTAAAAGCCAGAAAACAAAACAGTGAGAACTATTTGTAGCATTAAATTTCCTGGGCCACTGCTTCTGGTCAGCTGGAATATTTCTCATTTATGACATTGCTGGTTTTGTTTGTCAGACATGTTTTGCCAGGACTACATTGTCCCTTAGAGAGGCAGCGTGACCTCAAATACTGACCCCAAGGTTAAGAGAGGCAAACACGGATGGAAAAGCAAATTTCAGTTTTCAGATTTTCTGAATTTGTTACCTTTGATGCAGAGCCAAAACGATAAACTGGTTGTTACTATTATTATCATCATCACTATTGAAAATTAAGACAGTCTATTCCCACATAAGAGATTTCATATAAGTATTTCAGTGCTTCTAAACCAAAAGTTGTCCCTACAGCTCCCTGTTCATTTTTTTTCCCTGGTAAACTGCATAGGCTTAAGGAGCTTCAGAGTTGAAAAATAGTGTATTATTATAAATCAACTTTTCCTATCAATACTTCATGCAGGAATTTTTTTGCTTTCATGGAGAGGGAGTTTTCTGTTTGCAGAAAACCTGTCAGTGGAAGCTTCTTGGCCAGCTCCGCTTTTGAGTGTTACCCCCACCTCTACCTTTGATTCATCCTGTGATGTGAGATTAGCTCCTTCCAGCTTCCAGGGGTCCCAGCTGCCCTTGGGATAAAGCAGATGCAAGGATAGTACTTTGAAGATTAGATAATACGGTGTACGGAAGTTCGAGGGTACCGAAAGCTGAGGACAAGCTCAGGAGCTTTAGGCACTCTTAAGATAAAGCCTCTGTAAACTTTTCAGAAATCCTTGGGTTACGTGGTGTTTGGGTCACTTTGGGCTGCAGCAGCTGATTGCTGCCTGTGGCAGAGCACCTGAGAAATATCCTGGCTAAGTATCCTTCCCCTGCAACCTCTCCATGGGGAATTAGGTCAGAGGGTTAATGACAACTCTGTGCTCTCTCCGTTCCCGGGTATTTCACCTCACAGATTTCCTGACCTCCCTGCCCCTTGTTTTTTGGAACACTTGCACTCAATACTTGAGGAGATATTTTTAGCACCGTAGCGTGTAGCGCTGCAAAGGAGCTTCCCTCAGCTACTCAGTAGCCCTGACATTAAATCAGATCAGCTCCATGGCTGCTCTAACGATGCTAATTGATTCCAGCCCACCAAAGGACTTCCTACCATGAAGAGCAGTGAGGACACGGGAAAACACTTAGATTAGCAGTCCTGAATTTGCAAGGTGCGGTGGGAGTTGCTGGAAGGGCTGCAACAAAGGGGGAAATGGGGTCAGAGACATTCCAATTACAACTTCTAGGAAGCACCAACCAGGTGAATTGACCTAGAAAACAAAACAAACCCTCCCAGTTTGTCTGGGACTTAGCTCTGAAGACTTTAGCTATTCCACTCCCAGCCAATAAATGTTGCTATCCATGGAGAGCAGGATTAGTTTTTGGTAATTCCTAATACAATTGCTGAAAAGCCACAAATGGATAATGTGAAGGTTACATAAACCTTCAGCATGATTTTTAATTAAGCTTTAAGTGCCTGTATATAATGTTACGAGGTTTACATTTTACTAGGAAGAGGTATGGATAATGATAATCCCGTATCTAAACACTTAAGATTTAACTGAAATTAAGGCCACTAATAATTTGATTTTCAGCAAAGCATTAAGGAAAGCAAGGCATAATTTTAGGCAATCTTGAACCCAACAGTCTTTATCCAGAGATCTGTGTGACTGTAATTCAGAGAAAACTTTGGCCTCTTAGTATTCATGAGGGTTTAGGAGAATTTGGAGTTATTAGTATTACCTTCAGGAGCTTGAAGTTCTTTCCATTTCTTCATCTAATAGTTTTATTTGCCTTGAGAGTAGTGCAAAACCTGAGTCTCAGTTGAAAAAATCCTGCTGTGTTTATACCAAGAAATGAAAAATGGGGAGGGGGGGGGAGAAAATTATGGGGAAGAACTGCAAAGGAACAGTAGAAAATTATTCAAAATGCAATTGTAAGAAAACAAATTTTCCATAGTACTTGATAAAGGTTTGAGTGGTTGTAGCTTTTCTTTTTATCTTCGTCCCTTTAGGGAGCTGCTCTACTCTTTGTATGCAACTCAAATAGATGTGAAAAAAAAACAACCAACCATGACTTAGGATTCTACATTTTCACTGTGGTTCTGGCCATCACATTGTACTGCATCATATCCCAGTTTTTTATTCTGATACTGTACAGTTCCTAATGAGATATAACTATATCACTTAATGCAGCAATTAAAATGTAAAAAAGGATGTGCCTGTTTTTCACTGTCACCCTCCTCTCCTTTTAGCAAGTAAGGAGCCACTTTTATGTCTCAGTAGCCGCTTAAAATTTAATAGCTTCCATCCAAAGCTATGACAGTTCACAATACTTGCGTGTTCCTCCCCATTCCAAACAAATCTGCATTTTATAGCCTCATTTGTGGTTGCATTCAGCAGTTTAATAGTAATCAGGAAATGAGGGAGAAGCCTTCCATGACTAAACAGCCTTCCCCAGAAAGCCCTGCATTCTTCTCACGTCCTTCAGAGGTAAAGAAAAAGAGAATTGAAAAGTTCAAGTATTATATATCACCAGGAAGCCAGGTATATTCAAAATGCCAATATGTCCCAGAATGAAGAAGTGAGCTGCCTGCCAGTAGCTGGTAGATTCATTTCCCTGGTTTCCCTCTCAAAATTTGATTATTTCTCCCCAGCATTACCCTCCTGTTTTACTGATGGGTTTAGTGTCAGACAGTCTTTAGCAGATTAGTATCAGCTTGGCCATCCTGAATTTCGGATCCCTATCCCTGCTGCACCCCTAGACTTGATGTAAGGGTGTTTCTGTGCAAAGGATTGATCTGATGTGTGTGGCACAAAATGAGCTTTGTCAAAGACAAAGAAAAGCCCATCAGCAGTGCTATTTTCCCAAAGTAAGGATTAATATATAGGTAGGAATTCTGATACTTCTTACAGCTTTGTAATGATTTAATAGGACTCAATATTAACCATAGTATTTGACTGCTTAACGGGCATGGTTGTGCTTAATCAATTAATTCAATTCTTCTTGATTTCTGATAATCTCTGAGCCTCTGCAGTCAGTACCTGTTATCAGCGTGCCTGGATATTTGTGCATGGCTGTTAGACACACAAATGTAGCTTCCACCCCAAACAGAAACATCCTTACTAATGTTCTGCAGACAGCTGGAGCACGTGACCTGCCTTATTCCCTGCGAACTCAACCTTTTGTCTTTGTTAATAAGGCCTCTAATATCATGACACCATTTCCAGGTACAATCCCTCCGCTCATTAAGTCAGTTGTGCAGAGTGAGGAAGGGCTGGCGACCAACGAAGGGCTAAAGATGCTGGTGACCATCTCCTGTATCCTGGTTGGGGTCTTGCTGCTCTTTGTGATGCTGCTGGTCGTGAGGAGGAGGAGGAGGGAGCAGAGGCTGAAGAGGCTGCGAGGTACGAGGACATCTGTGGCACTCATTGCTACTTACACACAGTCCCTGAACATCAAAGTACAAGTGACCAAACTGTTCAACCCCCAGCTGGTACCATTTTCCTGCAATATCTAATAGAGGTGACAAAGAGTGTGTGTTTTCTACAGAGATTCCTTCTTTTTCATTTGATACTAAGCTTCTATAAAAATAATTAATGTTTTTGTGGTTATTATTTTGCATGGGGGAAAAGAAAATAATTCTCATGTGTTGGTGTTTATTTTCCTTTTTTTTTTTTTTTTGCTGGTGTTCATTTCCCTTGTGAATGGTTTCGATAACCTAAAACCGGGGGGTTTTTTTGAAGGATAAAATCAGATGTTCAAAAGATGAGGGAATTTCAGTTTTCCAGCAGAGGCAAACCGTGATTCCTGAATTCTAAAGTGAAAGTAGGCTGGAAAACGCAGCCAGATAGTCTCAGATGTGTTGCCACAGCTTTTTCCCCCTGAAGTTTTAGGACAGAACTGTTGCAACACTTTGTTGTTCAGTGGCCTTTCACTGTTGTTGATCTGTACTTTGCTCTAATCCTCATTCGAATTCAGTTGTTTGCTGTGTGAATAAGTTTTAGATCTGTGAATTCATTCAGCTTTATCAATCTTCCAGTAAATACCCCTGGCTGAGCCACAGCCAAGTTTTTGGCTCTTGCAGTCTGTCACTTCTGCCCTGTAGATTTTGGCGCTGAAGGTATTGGGAAAAAAGCCTCTCAAATCCCACACTGAATAAATAGTAAAGCAACTTATCCTCTGCAAAAGAAAAAAAAATAAGTCTAATCATTTCCAAGAGCCGCCAACTTGTTTAGCTATTTTGTGTTTTAACCCAAATATGATCATAGCTATTAAAACCAGGGTCAACTCCTTCTCACCTTTGCAAATACTCGTCTCTCTTTTGGGTCTCATTTTGTCTTTTGTAACAATATTTTGGATGTTTTTGCAAAAAAAAAAAAAAAAAAGAGATAGAGGGTTCTTCGGCATGGGCAAACTCATAGATTAAAGAGGACAACTGCCCTTATGGTGCATACACAGCTCTGCAAATCAGGGCATCTGGAAGCTTTAGCTTGTATAAGACCTTTTTCATTTGAAACCTTATAAGTCATTTACCTCTGTGAAGTTTGGGTGTTTTTTTTTTTTTTTAAATGAAAAATATGTGGTAAAGAAACAGAAGTGTTATCTTCTTAGAAATACTGTGGAATTCCATCCAGTAATGAGCAGGATATTTCAAACCCCCTGGGTCCAGGAAATGATGGCTGTGTACATTATTTTTTCATGGTTAATTTACAAGTATTCATAGATTCTTGAGTTACAGTCCCTTAAGGAAGGCTCATGATCACTGGCCAGTACAGCTTTTGCATAACGTAAGACTTCTCTGAACTATTTCTTCTCAGAATAGAGGAGTTTAGAAAAATATCTGAGCTTCACTTAAACATAGGCAGTGGAAAAGAATTCATCAGTAATTTTGATAATAGTAGTCAGTATTTAACTAATATTTCTGTAAAAGCTGCATTTCACTTATCTGAATTTGTCATGGTACAGTTCAACATCCCACCTGGTCCTGTTTTACTTTTGTACAGGGACTAAAGTTCTTTTTTGGATCTTTTTCAGCCTCTGAGGACATTCTTTTCACATGGTGGCATCCAAGTAATTCCTTAATGTTTTCATTGGTTAATGAAACAGACGAATGTTCTTTAATTTTCCTCTGTAGTTTTCCCATCATTTATTAATTTCAGGGCTTTTGTCTGGTCCCTTTGCAATCTTTAGGTAGGTTTTCTCAACTAACACAGTATTCCAGCAACACTCATAATCAGCATCAGACAGAGAGGTAACAGCTTTTTTACTTTCCCTGTATGGTCTTCTAAATGAAAAATGCCTCCTGTGTTAACTTTTGCATCATGCTACTTTTTATTAAAATACTTTGAGGTACTTTCTCACTTTGCTGTGAGAAATACAAATGTAAGATTTTACTGTTATTTAATCATATCAGTGAGAGATTTTTCAATGTCGTCAATTCTCAGTGAACTTTAGTCTCATTTTTAAAAATCCACTTTGTTGGACATGGCTGCTTGACCACAAATCGTTATTGACTGGCCTCAATTATTTCTTTAGTTCATTTCATTAAGCTTCATTCAATATTTTTCAAGATTTTGCTCATTGCCAAGATCAGATTGATAGGACTTCAGTAATTCTAATTTATTTTTTTGTTCATTCTTTTTGAAGACTGATCCCATGTTAGACATTTTCTGTTCTTCTGGAAGTTACTTCCTGTTGTAAAAGTATATAATAACAATATAATAAGTACAATAAATATTAGGGTTAGGGTTACTTCATTACGAAGTTCTCTACGACTGTGTGTGCAAGTTTTTCTGCTCTCCTAACTGAAAAAAAAAAATTTTGTGCTTTAGTAATTGTTGTGATCAACTTTCATGTGAATTTTGAAACAGAAATCCTGCCATTATCACATTATCACTTGATGTGTATGACCTGGTGGGGTTTCTTTGAGGCACAGAATTCGTTTTTCCTAAACCATGACTCCTCTGCCAGCTTTCCTCTAGCCTACATCAAAAAGAGTAATTTCCACACTGGGACCTTCTAGAAGAACTTATGCAAGTTACAGATGTAATTCTGGCTTTTGTGGCAGCAGATGTGTTTTCTCTGAGCCTGCTGGACAGAGAGGAGTGGGAGTTGCAGTTGGATTTGCAGTGTGTTCTGCATGCAAACATTTGCATCTGTTCTTGTAGACAGCGGGTTTGTGGTTCCAGTGTCTGTGGCAAATGCAGCATAAGAACAGCAGTCTCTCCATTCTTAATCCTTTCACTCCTTGTTTAGCATGTAGGGGCAGTTAAACATCTGCCTTCCTCCTGCGTCACACTGGAGTATTCTCTTTATAAAAAAAGCATAGTTTTTAGCAAAGTCCTGATTTTCTGCCCAGTTTAGTGGTTCCACCAGTCAGGTCACAAGAAAGGTCAATTGGCTGCTGGAGTTCAAGCAGCCATTCAGTAGGTTAACATCTATTATAACACAGAAGCCTGATGGCTTAATGATCTTTCTCTCTACTATTAACCCAGCTCTGCTACTCCTGTAATAGTTTCCCCTTTGTTTTTAAATCCAGTTCACCTTCACACAGGCAGCAAATATGAGCTCGGAGTGGTAGTTCAGAAGTGGCAGGATGCAATCTAAAGCTGTATCACTGTCCCTGATTTCCCAGGAGGCCAAACCAAACGTGTGGAGAATTTTAAAGGTGGCTGCCCCAGCAAATGGAAGCGAGGGCTGTCTCTGGGTTAGTGCCTGGCGGAGCAGCATGGGTCTGACACACGCTGAGGAGCAGTTGGCTTTTTCACTGAGGCATGGGCGTGATGCTTGGCTGGAGCAGAGATCAACTCCTTCACTCTGTCATCCGTGGCCTTCCCAAGCCCTAAAAACTGGGAGATAGGACACTGGCAGGGATACTGGTTCATTTTAGGAAGTATTCTTAATTTGTTCATCAAGAGCATGATGTAGAAAACAGACATCACAATCCATAGTCTGTAGTCACTGGTTTGTGAAAGCAGCATTTCTCCTGTAGTGGATGTTTTGGACACACTGTTCTCATACTGGAGTTCCCAGCAAAAGAAGGACATGAAACTGTTGGAGAGAGTCCAGAGGAGGCACCAACAGGATCAGAGGGATGGAGCAGCTCTGCTGGGAGGAAAGGCTGGGAGAGTTGGGATTGTTCAGCCTGGAGAGGAGGAGCTTTGGGGTGACCTGATTGTGGCCTTGCAGTGCCTGAACAAGCTGACAAGATGGAGAGAGACTGTTTAGGAGAGCCTGGAGTGAGAGAACAAGGGGGAATGGCTTTGAAGTGACAGAGAGTAAGGTTAGATTGGATATTGGGAAGAAATTCTTTACTGTGAGGCTGGTGGGACACTGGCACAGGTTGCCCAGTGAACCTGTGGCTGCCTTATCGCTGGAAGTGTCCAAGGCCAGGTTGGACAGGGCCTGGAGCAACGTGGGCTAGTGAAAGGTGTCCCTGCCCATGGCAGGGGGTGGCACTGGATGATGTTTGAGATCCAAACCGTTCTGTGAAACTCAATTATTTTTAGACTTCTCAGTTTTGCTTTGACAGACACATTGTCTTCTGGACACCTTTGTTCTGGTCCAGTCCCACACTAACCCATGTGCCCAGTACAGCCACCATGAAGTACCGTGAAGCTGCTTCCCATTGGAACAATTTGCTGGAATAAGACAAAGAAAGACAGAGAGAGAGAGA
>VXAY01006452.1:0-11489 GCA_013399855.1 Oxyruncus cristatus
TTCGCGAAGCTTAGCCATGATGGATGATGTGGAAAATGAACAATTGAGACTAGGAACAAACACCTATTAACTGTTCTTTGGTAATTTATTCACCTTGGACTAACACCAGCACAACAGATGAGGGAACCAAACAAACAGACTCACTTCTTTATTGCAATCCCAGAAAGCACCCGAGGAGAGCACTAGCAATTCTCCCTACCAGACTTGACTGTACAAGGGAGAAGGCTGGAGGAATTACCAGAAATAAGGTGAAGAGGACGAGCACCATCCTTGTGCCCATGCTCAAGCCAACACTGCAAAGTAGCATCTGCTTCCTTAGGAAGGTCTATCACATCACACCCAATTGTCACTAAGGGGTTGCTACCCAGTAGAATCTATGATTCTACTCTTCACCTTATTCCTGGTAATTCCTCCAGCTTTCTCCCTTGTACAGTCAAATCAGCCAGAGAGAATTGTATTACTGAACCCATAATTAAGTCACTAGGTTTGATTACCTGTGATTATGAATACTGAAAATGCAATACCCAAATCAACTGAAAAGAGCTGAGCAGTAAAATTAACTACTTCCTACACTCACTGGCTGCACAGAAGATCCCACATGACTGAAAAATCAGCAGCAGGAAGAAAAGTCTGAAGGTCTGTTATAATTAAAGTTCTTTTCTCTCTTTCAAGTGCCTAATGTGAGATAAACCAGAGTCTGTTCCCCCCAGAAATAGACTGTTACTGTGTAATCCTCCCATTAGTGAAACATGTACTAGGGCAACTGCCCAATTCTCCCGTCTGAGCCAGCCTCAAAGCTCTATCCAGTTTAAAATAAAGCAAATTAAAGGTCTCAAGCACGGCTTGACAGAATGCCAGCAAGCCCATTTCTGCTCAACAGAGGTCACCTCTGCAAGTGCTACAGTAAAGACTGGGATGATTTGGGGTGGAGGAGGCAACCCCAGACAAACCATTCAGATGGGCAGGAAAGAGCAAGGGAGGGAACTCGCTAAGAAACATTGGAAAAGACAGCCTGAAAATGCAAATGCCACTGGGTCTCAGCAGAGCACAGCAAGCCATTTGAGAAGCTACTAAAACTCAGTCACCAGGCTTAATTCCATGCATTGAGGGGGTGTATCTGCTATTTGAACAACAGGGTGCGCTCAACTTGCCTCCATGAAGAGACGAGAGATTCCCTGCTGTACAGTCGTTCCTGCACTACAATGGACAACCACTACTTCTCTCACCATGATCCTGGATTTCAATTCTGATCTCTAAACCAGTAGGGCAATAAAATCAAATCAAGTAAGAAAACCTGGCTTTTTATCCTGTTTCTCCAATGACTTATATTTGGACAGTTGGCATATCATCACCTTTCTCTGCCTCAATTTCTAACACTGACTAGACTAAAAGTGACATATGACCAACCACAAAATATTCTGAAACTTAACATCTATATTGCTATATTGCTACAAGTATTTAAAACCACTGAAATGGGCTAGGAATTAAGCTCTCTGGCCAAATTTGTGTGTTTGCAGCACTATCTAGTTTGTTCCCAGTTTTTGGGGGAGCTTTTCATATAGCAACAAGGATGGCTCCCTCCCCATGAGAAGTTATCTTTGCAAGAAAGCACCCTGAAAGCAGAATACACAGAAGCATGTGAAACTTGGGAAATTTTACATCATTGTCCAGATTCTTCTGAGAATTGTCCAAAATTTCCTATGCAGGGGTGCCAAGGTGACCTCTTCAATAACCTAGAGACTCTGCTGACTGCAGAAAGATCAGCCTCCATGTTTAGAGGCTAAAGCTCAGTCCATACAAATACCCTTTTGGCCCCCTCACCCAGACCTGGAAGTTTCTTCAAATTAATAGATCAACATCAGGGCTAGGGTTTCCAGATCAGGAGTTTTCCTTTGGCACTGGTGACGCTAAGCACCTAAATACTTGTTTCAGCAGAATTAGAGGACATAGACTCAAAAGTCTAGTTTCTTTAGAGGAGAGGAAAAACAAAAAGGCACCTCAAACCAAGCCCAACAAAACAAATAACCAGAAACAACTAACCTGTGATAAGAATGATCTTACATGATAGCTGGAGGAGTAATTCTAGAAATACACATCCTGCCATACTTCACCAAGATTTGTTTTTCTCTGTATACTTCCACTTTTCAAAGCCCCTAAAATAACCAAAGCAGTATGCTGCCATCACAGAACAACATAGGCACCATTACATCTTTAAAAAACAGTGAACAACTCTACATAAAATTTGAGAGCTCCTTTGCTACACCATAGTTTATAATTTCACCATGAACTGGCTCAGTTTAAGCAACCAACCCACAAGGGAAGTAGAATTATGAAACACAGCAAGAAGATCTGTTTGTGAGGTACCCATGTCAGTACTCAGTGTGAGTAAATTATACTTCTGAGACAGGTGCATTTCTGGGAGACCACTTATCTTACCAGGATTTTCACCTGGATGGGAGAGAACTGCACTCCTTGCAGGATTTTTATCCAAGTGTCCACTACCAACTGGAAATTAAGCCCAAGTCTCACTGCCTGGCATTACTGATGAAGATAGAGAGTACAAAGACAAGAGGGACCACAAAGACACATGCAGACTAGCTCTAGGCAATTTGGCAGGAACTGCATATGGGATTAGAACTAATCTACAGTGGTGGCTGTGATCTCCAGCAGACATAGGAGAACAGAGCTTGTCCCAGCCCTGTCTTCTCAGCTTCAGCCAACTGCCCATTTGGCACCAAAACAGTGGGATACAGGCACACCCTGCTCCACTGGTGACAAGGGCAGGGGAAAGGCATTCGTCCCAGCAGAGGACGGAGGAGTCAGTAACAAGCCAAGCTTGGTGCCTGCTAAAAGGCTAGGAGGAGCACCCTTGAGTCCTGCATTTTAGTGAGTATTAGGTAAGACCATCACCCTGGAATGCACACACTTCATGGCTGGACCTGAAGAGCATTGGACCTATTCTCCCCACCTAGTTCCATGTGAAGTTTGAGGGAGTTTGAATGTAGAATGCATCAGGAGATTCGGGAAAAGCCCAAGCCTCTCCTACAGCAATCAAGATGACAACAGATGCTAGCTCAAATGTGAGCTAACAGCAAGTTATCTTGCTACATGGAAAGCTTCTAGCTTGCATCAGACAAGTCCAAGATGCACTCTTTAACCGCAGAGAAGAAAAAACAAACAACATTTTATTTATTCCACTGGCTTATTAGAGGAGATGGCCAACCAGAACAGCTAAAATGGGAAAAGTTTCCACAACCTGAGACATAAAGAGGTCCTGGGTTTTAGGCAGTTTATGAAGAACCCATGAGCTACTGCAGCAGCATACTAAGGAACCTTGACTCATCTGGAAAATTGATAGATTTAGTTCATTTTGAAGAACAAGAACACTCATGTCTCTAGCCCCCATTTCCTCTCAGCACCTCTGCAGGCCCTCAATGTAATGTCATCCTGCAATAGCCACACTGCAGAACAGCCTATACAAACTCCTGTTGTGCAAGCCAATACCTGGAAGAAGCAGAAAAGGAACAGTGGATCAAATTTTGCTCTTGGCACTGCTGAAAACTACAGTTCAAATACAAATGCACTTTTGAGAATTCCTGCACTTTGGGCTTGATGGGCAATACCCCTGGGGAATCTGTCCCTGGGCTCCAATTAGTACAGCTTAAAATTGCCATATTCCTCTATGTATAAACAGTGTCATTTGACTTGTACTTTTAAAAAGTAAGATAAACCCAGGCTAGGGCCAGGCACTACAGATAAATTAGTAGCTTATCTCTTATAAATATTTTTAATATTTTTTAATTATTAATTTAATTATAAGTACTCCTCACTCCAGGTAATGGAACTGACACAAAATACCTGCAGACATACAGCCCTTAGACTTTCACAGAAAGCCCAGGAGCAACCACTCTATAAGAAAGGAATTCTACCTCACAGCAAAGAAGAGGAGGGGACACATAGCCAAGAGAGCCTAAATGTGGGGGAAGAGTCATTTGGAGTAAATACAATAAAAAAAGGATTTAAAAACCCCTTCATATAAAAGATCAAGGAGGTTAAAGCAAAAATAATGGTTCAAAAAGATGTACAAGACTGTTAGAGACCAACAGAAAACTGCCAAAAAATAACTTGCATTTAAACCAGAAATCAATGGCATCACACAATGTGGTTGTTAAAACAGGAAAGAGAAGTGGAAATCTGTGTAAAGATCAGCATTTATGAAGAGTTATCTTTAGCTCCAGAGACCAGCGTAATTCCCATGAAGTCCTGATGGAAGGGGGCCTCCTGCCACAAAGAGTTTCATTCCAGATGAGTCGTAACAGTGGGTATAAACAGCATTTGGGAAGAAATGTATGTCAGAAAAATAATTCCTCCAGGTTTCATCATGATTCTGTAAAAGGAAAGTTTAGATTATTACTGTTGTCAAACAAACATAAAACCTTGTTTCACAAAAGCAGAAGGTAGCTTCCAGAGCCTACAAAGGGATCTTCTCTGTTAGTACTCCTGAAGCTTCAGACAGATCAATGAGAAGATAACAAAGTTCTCCTGAAGCTTTTTCTGAGGACATTTGGGCCAAACATTGTAGGGAGGAGGTGAAGGGTAGAGAAGATATCAAGTTTCATTAGTTTTTAAAGTTACATCACAATGATACAAAAGATAATGGAGAGAAGTTAGACAAAGCCATTAACTGCTTTATGACAACATATGGGAAATTGAACGGGAAAGTGCCTGCTATGGCATTACCTCAGAAGGCTAGTTTCTAATATTGCACACAACTAAATTAAATCTCTCTTGCTTTGAGTACCACATTAGAGTAGCACATTTTTAACGGAAGACAATGTAATTTGTGTTTGAGGTTCTGAAAACTAGAAGTTAGATTACATTAGAAAATATAAAGATATAAAATCTAGTTCATTTATGAATCAGTGCATAAGAACAGTAGTCAGTATGCCTTACACTCGAGCAACCAACCATTCAATACCCTTTCATAAAGCTTTTGTAGAAAGCAATTCTGCAGCACTTCTTGCTTCTCAAAATTACAGTTATTGGTAACATGATCACTGTTTGACTGGGACACATTTCATACAATAGCTTCCATTACTACAAAAAGAACTAGTGTAAACTCCTGTATAAAGGGTTTCATGCAACTACAAGCTACTCACCAGCCAGCCTTTCCCAGTAGTCAACTTCAAAATTTCACTTCCTCCTAATTTCTGCTTCTGTCCATAGCAGGCACATGGGGGCTTTTCATCCAGGAATCTCTGGGCTCTGATATCATAGAACAACAGGGAACCTTGCCCCGTTCCCACTGTGATGATGTGCTCGTAGAAGCTCACCGATCGAATACCTGTCAAACAGAGAAGGGACACACAATGCAGTAAGGAAAAAGGATGCTTTGGCCCTGCAGTGCTGCTGCTTGATGTTTAAGATTTTCTTTAAGAGGAACTACCTACTAGTATTCTCCACAACACACAAGTTTGAAGCACACACATCTATGGAGCAGTGCAGACAAATCCCATTGATACTATTGAAACAGCAGCTTCAATTACATATACTACTTCTTTTCTCCTCTGATGTCATCAGCTACACTGATGGTGCATAGTAAGAAGCTTAATTCTCAGCAGGCCCCAGCTCTGACAGATAAACAAAGATCACAAGCCATTTAGGATCAAGAGTAGCTTTGTTCTGTCTTTCACAAGCCTCTAAGTGAACACACCATGAGTACGTGGCAGCAGACAGAGGAAAGAATGTCACATTGATTTCCTCCACAAGCTCACACCCTATCTAGCTACCTGCCAAGCTGTGATAAGTGACTATGTGAGAAAAATTACTGTCCCAGCTGCTACCAAGTGCATTTTTCTGGTCAACAGGCTAGCTGTAAGCAGTTATAAGCATAATAATCACTAGTCACTTTGCTGCTAAGATAGATCAGGATCTTAAATAATTTTGAGGCTATCCCTGCTTAAATATTCTCACACCAGCACACCTTACTTGGTAGCTAGTACTTTTAGCACTTCACCCAGCAATGAAAACAGAATACTACAAGCAAAGCACAACCATGTTACACCAGCACATGGGAAGCTACAAGTTTCCAGTCCAAACAAAACATTCTAACACAATTCACTTATGCCATTAGATTGAGCAAAAGAGTACATTTTGTTTTCCCAAAATCTTAATCTGGAGCCTCAGCTTCAGATTAAACTTCCTTCCCTTGGAAATAGTCTTGGGGATATTCTATACATAGGAATTTGCAAAGTGTCCCGTCATCTCATCTCTATTTATTGTGCAAAAGGTTTGCTCTGCCCAAGTACTCAAACCCAAACAACTCTTCTATGCAGATGTAACCCCACCACATCTATGCTTCCCCTTTCTGCACAACATGAAGGCAGGTTATAAACCCTATAGCTTTTGAAGCTGTCTTTAAAGTACCACTGCATTACAGCCTAAACAAGCATTCAAACAGGAGGGGAAAAGAGTGAGTTATGCCAGCTACATTCACATGCCAAGTGCTGTCACTGTACCAAGTGAGGCTGAACATCACAAAACTTGTGACATACTGGAGTACACCCAGCAGTACACATGACAGCAGACATCCAAGAAGTGTAGATGTAGAGAGTTTCCCCTTCCCCTCTGTACAGAGTCCTAACTAGAAACATATCCTTATTCTTCCACCTCCACAGCCTGATGTTACATCCACAGCCACTAGCATCTGTTACACACACTTAGAACAGACAAGGCCACATTGTTGTGTTCCAGATATGAGGTGAAGTCTTGGCTGCAGGCTTAATAGGTGGGAAACCACTGTGCAAGTCTCACACCTGCTGAAGTAGATTTACCAGATTTGTATAAGAATCTCTAATTCAGAGAAGTGCATCTGAGCAACTTGGGAGACATCCCTCTGCCCTCATTGTTGTCCTGAACTGGGTTCTTTCACCTGGTGTGCAAGAGGCTGATCACCAGAGTTGAGGTATTTGATTTATTTACAGTTTGTTGGCTCATCATTAGACTTCCTAGATAAGAAAGGTGTTATCTTTTTTGTTTTCCCCTCTCTTCAAGGACTTAGGCCATCAATTTTCTGTTTTCTACATTCCCATGGTTATTGCTTCCATTGCTTATCCACTCTGTTATTCATCTTGTTATTTGGAACTTTGCTCCTGTTATTCATCACCATTACAAGGGCCTGGCTCTGGCAAATACATGCAAAAAGCTTTAAGCCCTCTGAAGTCAGCAAGAGCAGTCACTTGGATATAAGGAGAAAAGCACAAGAGCAGACCTCCTCTTATTTTTGCTTCAAAAGTGCTTATTGACAAGCAACACAATAGAACACTTACTTAACAGAGACAGGTGATGGAGTATGAAAGCAGATGGCATATATTTTTCAATGCAATTTATTAATAAAAATCTATAAAATACAGAACAACTGTGAATCTTTCTCTAATCAAAAATTGTAAGAAAACTGAAGGAATCCATGATGTACCCACTACTAAGTGGATGTTTAGAACATTCTTTCAAGAACAGCATTTCAAATTGGCTCCTAAGGGGCTGAAGTACCTCAGATTAATCATTCCCATCAAACTAAAAGCACCACTTGTGCCTAGAATTGATCACAGTAAGCTCTCCTACATTCCCATCACTCTACCATCTGTGGGCCTGGACTATTTGGGTGAGCAAATTGAGTCTTACTCCTGAGAGGCAGGGAGCTCTACAAATCCCAGAAGGAAATGAAGATGCAGTAGCATGTCCTATGCAAAGAGTAGACACAGAGTCTGTGCTGCACAAGCTCTGTCCACTGTATTAACGTTGCTGCCTTCAGGATTATAAAGTCAAGGGCACACAACATTGCTCTGCAGGTCAGTCAAGCAGAAAGCAGTTGCTCAACAAATCAAGAACTACAGTCCAGGGCCTGCACTTTTCCATATAGCTGCTAAGAAAAGCAACACTCACAAGATGCAATAAAAAGCATTAGCTACCTTCTCACATAGAACAGACAGGGTTATACTAGGTAAAAACCAGCCCCAGTTTCAGTCTGACAACCTTTCTCTGACCTACTTTTGTATACAACACTAGTGAACAGAAATTAATGTGGACTTACCATGTTCATCAGGTGCATTTAGAAGCTGAAAGCACATTCAAGTAACACTTCAAAGCACTTAAAAGCCAACCCAGATTTTAGTTTGCAAATCAATAAACAGCCTACTTTCTAGAGGTGCTGCAACACTCCAAGTCCCAGTGAGACCAACAGAAAGCTGAAACAGTCAGTATCTTGGGAATTAATATGGTGCCTCCACCATCACACACACACACACACAAAATTTGCCTACTATGCAGAATAGAAAACAGCATTGAACAAAGGCTTTCTCCAGATATGAACTAGCACCCCAGAGATACTCCTTACACATAGATCATCCCCCCCAGCAGGAGTTTTTAAGCCACCAGTCACCACACTCCAATGTCTTGGTATTTCTTCCCTATGATACTGAAGGGTGACACCTTCACAGAGCCCTCACTGACAAGGGGTGTTGCTGGCAAGATGTTCAAGTGACAAACAAGAGCTGGTAAAGCACCTTTTATCATATTATAGAAACTTCTCCTGTATCTGAAAGAAGCAGACCCTAACATTTATCTAACAGCACTGTTCAAACCCCAGTAACCACATAAATAAAAATTTCCTAATCCTGCCTACATGCAATTTTTTTTTTATAACTTGCCCAATGAAGAGATAAATGCCTAGAGTCAAGATAAATAAGGACTGCAACTTATTCGTCTGGGATTAATATGGTTTAAAATGGGCATCACAGCACAGTGCCTTCTCATGCTTGAAAATAAAGAGTATGGGAAGAAGCTTATGGGACCATGTACCCTGCAAACCCTCAGGCTCAGCCCAGGTGTAAAGTTCAACTTGACATACTGCATTCACATCAGAAAAGGAAAACAGCACTCAAATCTGCAAACTTTTTTTTTTAAAGAGTAAGCTTTTGTATATTTAAAGCAAATAAATACACACTGATGGTTAAGTGTTTCACTCATGGCTTTAAAATTACAAAGCAAGCATTCACTCACAGCACTGACTCCCAATATGACAGCACAGAGCAGATAGCATGCTTTTTTCCTGTTCCCAGAGAAAAATGCAAAAATAGACAGTATTAATAGTGGTACGAAGACTGGATTTACTTTGAGATGAAGTAAAACAGAATAAGACAGTAAAAAATAAGAAGACTTAAAATGCACAGTGAAAGTTCAGTAATAAGGAAAATGTACGCTTTTAAAAGTTAAGTAATATTTCAATGGTGTGCAATTTAGTTGATCATAAAATCACTGATGTTGTCCTTCATTAGATTTCAGAGTTGCTTTTATGTTTGGTTTGTTGGTTGCTCAAGGAATAATGTCATAAAAGCAAAACCTATATATGCTTTTAATGATTTAGTCTATCACATGAAAAACCCTTCCTATTTATTAGAAGCTTACCTTACTGCAGTCTTAATAGCTACTTCTGCAAGAAAACAATTTGAAGCACCCTCTGACAAGTTTCTTACCACTGCCGCGTTCTTTGGAACAGACGGATTTAACGTTGTGGGAAGGCTGCCTCGGGTCCAGAAAGGAGACATGTGCCTGTGATCCTACTGCATACACTGACCACTCCTGACCATAAGCCAAACACACGTTCTCCCTGCAGTATGGCAACTTTGTGGAAAGTAACTAGAAACAGAGGGAAGACAAATCAATACATTATGAGAAAAGAGCAAAACATTCATAGAACAATTCTGTAAGCTATGTTCAAGGAAGTTGAAGTGAAAAAAATCAAAATATAGCTAAAAAATAAGTTCATCACAACAACAGAAATTTAGGAGAAAAGCAACAACCTGACTCAGAGAGAAAAAAATACGAAGGAGATTGGATGCCTTATCTGAACCAAACTGACATGATAAAGGCTGAAGCCAAGTATTATGCAAAGAAAAACAGACATTTTGGTATATTGTTTTACATTTTTCTAAGCTGCTGTTATTTCTTCAACAGGTATACACAGACATCATCTCTCAGCTGAAAAAGCTTACTTCATACAGTAGTATAGATATTTCTGGGTTTGATCTGCAATTACATTTAAATAAGTACAACTTCCTTTTTTGAACACTGCTAATTAAGTATCCAATATACTCTATGGAAAAGTTCACTTGAGCTCACCCAGAACTGGCAGAAAGTTAAGAGCATCTCTTACCCTCCAAAATAAGATGAGTGCGAAGTTTCTGTCTCCAAGTTTTATTATTTAGGACATTACATTTTACATGAAGCTTTTAAGCGTTTGTCATGGATAAGGAATGGTATTCCCCAATTTAGTGTTCCCACTGAATGACCCCAGACCACTCGCTCACTTCCTCCCTACCTCCCCCTGTAGCAAGATGGAGAGGAGAATTGGGAGGCACAAAAAGGTAAAGATCACAGGCTGAGATAAGAACAATGTGCTAGAAACAGCAATGAAATAAGAAAACAAACAGTAACAAAAACAATACTAAAGACAGAGGGTACAGGATAGGCAAATGATGCACACACAATTGCTCACCATGCGGAACCTGGTGCCAATTGACCGCACACCCTGGCAAAACCAGATAAATACCACCTCCCTTCATCCCCCCTGCACATGGCATGAGGTGGTATCAAATAACCTCAGGGTCCTGGCCCTGCCCCTCCTGGCTGCTGCAAAAATTAACCCTGTCCTGGCTGGAACCAGGACACTATCCATCCCTTATTCTATACCATCTATGTCATGCCCAGATCCTACAACTTCCAACTATATGTATATATACACACAAGCATGGGTATCATTCTCCCTTAGTCAATGGCTGTCCCTCCACAATGTCTTCCAGGGCAGAAGGGCTGGTGTGCTGTTGTCTGGTTGCAAGCTGCATCAGGAGCTCATGACTGGTGTATCTGGAGCAGTCCATCCTCATTGTCCATGGTAGTTATGGCACACAGTGGCAGTGTCATTCAGCAACCAATGTTATATAAGTCAACATCGCTGACTGTTCTCACCCAAAAATCAAACCCCCTCGAGGTACACATCGTGTTTCCCCCTCCCTCTGCATTAACCACCAGGTGCACCCAGGTCTTTGAGCAAAAACAATCCCATGGATGGGTTTGCCTTTGCTTGAGGCAGGACTAATCCAAACTATGTTCCCTAACACATTCCTCATATGCACCACAGGGACTTTATCCCCTTCTATGGTATGTGGAGGTTCTGATTGGGCAGGGCCAGCTTGATTGGTGAAGCCTCTAGTATTAACTAACCAGGTGGCCTTTGCTAACTGTAGATCCCAGTGTTTGAAGGTTCCCCCACCCACTGCTTTCAATGTGGTTTTTAACAGTCCACTGTACTGTTCCATTTTCCCAGAGGCTGATACATGATAGGGAATATGATACACCCACTCAGTCCCATGCTCTCTGGCACAGGTGTCTATGAGGCTATTTTTTAAATGAGTCTCATTGTCTGACTCAATTCT
>VXAY01006464.1:0-38172 GCA_013399855.1 Oxyruncus cristatus
AGGTCCTGCACATGGGTCAGAGCGATCCCAAGCACGGGAACAGGCTGGGTGGGGATGGACTGAGAGCAGCCCTGAGCAGAAGGACTTGGGTCTTCTCAAGAAGCTCAACATGCCCTGGCCTTGTGCTCTGGCAGCCCAAAACCCCCCTGTGCCCTGGGCTGATCCCCCAGCGTGGGCAGCAGGGGAGGGNAGGCTGGAAGAGCTGGGATTGGTCAGCCTGAAGAAGAGAAGGCTCTGAGGAGACCTGAGAGCCCTTTCCAGTGCCTAAAGGGGCTCCAAGAGAGCTGGAGAGGGACTTGAAACAAGGCCCATGGAGTGAGAGGAAAGGGGGAATGACTAAGCTGAAGGAGGGGAGGTTTAGATTGGATAATAGGAAGAAATCCTTCCCTGTGAGGGTGGTGAGGCCCTGGCACAGGTTTCCCAGAGAAACTGTGGCTGCCCCTGGATCCCTGGAAGTGTCCAAGGCCAGGTTGGACAGGGCTTGGAGCAACCTGGGCTGGTGGAAGGTGTCCCTGCCCGTGGCAGGGGCTGGCACTGGGTGAGCTTTAAGGTCCCTTCCAATCCAAACCATTCTGTGATTTTCAGGAGCACCAGCAAGGAGCCAGGTTTGGGCTGGAGTGTGGGTGCTGTTTCACACAGGGGAGTGTTCCCTGTGTTCCCTGGCAGGCACTGACTGTCCTGCTGCCTGCCCTGAGTGGGACCCCACACTCCTGTCCTCGGGGTGATCTGTGGAGCTGATGGAGGTTTCCACTGGATCAGCCCACAGGAGCAGATTGTGCAATTGCTGTGGGATCACCAGACCCAGTGCAGAGGAGGGCAGGGGGTTAAATGGGACCATCCCTTTTGTATCTGCCTCTTAGCAGAAGGCGAGGTGCCACCTGAGGGAGCACCCATACCCAGCTGACCTTCTGCTAGGGAGTCCAGGGGAAAAACTGCTTAACTGACTTAAGCTTCTAAAAGATTGTACAGCTACAACAAGGGCAAGTTTCATGTCTGGCAACGATGGGTTGGGTTCCATGGATGGCCATGAGCTGGTCTGAGGTTGTGTGCTACCTCTGGAAGGGGCCTCAGCACCTTCCTTTTCGTGGAACATGCAGTCACAGCTTCTCCAAACTCACAAAAATGGGGGTTTAAATCATGAGTTTAATAAAGCAGCCCTAGTTTTAACACCTATTTAAAAATAGGTGGTTTCTGCAGATTACAGTCTATGACTTCAGCCTCGCCCTGCTGTGGCTGAAGGTGTGAGTGGAGCTCTGGGGAAGGTACCTTTGGGGTGCCTGCAGCCTGGGCTACCTCTCTGCTTGCCTGAGACTCCAGGTAGGCTTTGCACCTTTTGCACAGTGCCACCCTGCTGGATGTCACACAGAGGTGACACAGAGCTCAGCCTGATGCTGTTGTGCCAGTGTTGGAGCTGGTGTTTGCAGTGACTTCCACACCTATGTGATGAAAGCAGAGGAGTGTCACTGGGGCATCACACTTGTTTGCACACCCAGCAGGACAGTGGTGGCACAGATCTGCAGCAGCAAAGTGGGATTTGCTGTTTGAATGTGCAGCCTGTTTGCTTCAGAAATAGGTTCTCACTTTAGGGGCTAGGGAAGGGGTTTGTTTCTGCTGCAGGATGATCAGTGACTTTGGGGTGAAGTTCTGGTGAGTGCTGGGCTTTGCAGAGGGGCTGCAGGTGTGAGGTTGTGACTCGTGGGGCACTGGATGCGTTAGGATTGTCTTGCACCACATCCCCAGATGGATTGTAACATACAGTAGCTCCCGTGTAATAGTTATCTTCTAAATATTTAAAAAAAAAGCACCAGAACATTGCTATTTTGGCAAGGAAAACAGTACCACTAGCTCAGTTTCAGTGGAAACTTCATTTTCCAAGCCATGCTTTCTGAATCCATCTGGTTATTACATTTATCTGTGAGATGCATTGGGAAATGTTGGAAAACTTGCCTCTAATTTGCAGTAGCCTTTTGTGGGAGGCGCTACAGGCTTGTACCTCACCCTTGGGTCCTTGTCTGCCTGATAATTCATGATGTTTATCACTGTGGCTCCTGGAGCTCAGGAAAGCAGGGACTGGTGTCCCCATTGCTCTCCTTCCCATCCCTCCTTGCAGGACTCTGTAAACATCTTTCCCTTGATGCTTTCTTTTGTCAGGAACCTGAAAGAATACACTTATTTTAAACTTCTCTCTACTTCCATAGAGGGACAGTTTTATAGGATGCAGGCAGTGCCTGCTGGGATTTTTATGGCCTATAGTTTTCTCAGCAAATTTTGTTTTGTGCCCAAGTTGGCTCGACTGGGATGACCTTCTCTTGTTCATTAACTGTCTGTTGAAAAATATGCCTGCGATGGTAGTTAGAGAGCCTTGATTGGGGTTATTTTAGGTGGTGCAGGGAGGTCTGATCCTTTCCTTCCCTCCTCATTATCAAGCAGCAGTGGCTGCTTAAGGCCTGGTTTATTTACCTAATAAACTGCCTCTTGTATCCTCTAGGAAATGCTCACATTTTTCAGCCAAGAAATCCTAGTAACAGGCAAACAGAGGTCCAGCAGTCAGCTCTGGAGAAACAACAAAATGAAGGTCAGCTAATATTGCTGTTATTCTCTTTCCCGGTGGCCATGACAGCAGGGGTGGTTTATTTGAAGATCCCAGACTCAGAGTCATTGCTTGCATTGTTGGTCGCCCGAGCTTGGGAGGCTGTGCCAACACTTGGGATATTGATGTATTCCACAGATCAGTGAATGAAGAATTCCTCCACACTCCTTTCTTAAAAAAAAAAAAAAAATCCCCTTCTCTCCCCTTCCCCCTTCTCCCCACACTTTGTTTGCCGTGGCTTTGTCTGCGGGGTGTTGCTGGGCATCCCTAATGAGCAGGGGAGGAATCGTGGCAGTGGGGCCGGGGCGGTGGGCACGGTCCCCTTGGCCGGCAGCGCCGGAGCGGCCGGGACAAGGCACCAGGTGTGTGGCAGCTCACCCTGGCAGGGTTTGGGCGTGCAGATATCCAAGGAGGAGGAAGAAAAAAGCTCGTTTTGGACATGTGAAGCTCACTGATTTGCTTCCTCAGCGGAGAAAATCCTGCTCCATCCCCCGTGCAGGACGCGATGCCTCAGTGCTTCTTTAGTATTCTTCCCAGCTCCGTGGCCGCAGCCATCTCCCAGCCCACCCCCAGCAGCTGCTCAAAGGGACAACATTAAAGCAATTGCTGCTCCCGGTGACTTACTGCCAGGGAATAATCGGGTTCTGTTTGGGAGAAACATAGAGCAACTCGGCCCTGACGATGGAAGAAAGTACAGGGGAGCGGGGGCTTGGTGGGACGGATCTGCCGAGACTTTCGCGGAGTTCACTGGGAATAAAAGCTGGTTTCATGAAGAGACAATTGTCTAATAATAATGCCAGGGATCAGGGAAAGGCATCTGAGCAGGCTTTTTTTATATGTTCTCATTCCATAGCAGGAATTGTACTTAGGTATTTTTTAATATATTGTTTGATCCCTCATGGAAATGTTAATGAGACGAAAACTGCTAAAGAGCTCTCCAGACACTGCCCCTGCTTTGGAGAAGGGTGGACTGAAACGCAGCCCCTCTGAGGGCTTCTGACACACAAGCAGCCGCTTTGTTTTCCCCTCTATATCCCAGAGACACATCTAAAATTGGAGGGAAGATGAGAGGAGGCTGAAGAGGCCGGGCCGAAGGCTCGGCGTTCCCCATTCACAGGGGGAAAAGCGCGGAGCGCTATTGAGGCTCTGCCTGCCGGGCAGTGCATTGCCTGCGTTTGAAGTCCAGCCGGGAGGCACTCCCGGGATGTAAGTGGGATGCTTTTAGGCCGGCTTTCACTTGGACTTAATTAAGAAACTCGCGGGCTTTGTCCTGAGAGGGCCCGTTAATGTGTGAAGCTCCGGCCCCCCATGAAGAGGGGCTGGGGCGGGAGGAGGGACATGCACACTGACTCCACTTTTGTGCCGTGTTGCCAAACTGCAGCGAGTGGGAGCCGGGCACTGCCAGAGGTTATCCCTTGTGCTGCCTCCCACCTCAGACAGCCCGCGAGCCAACCCACCCTCCTGCGCTGCCTGCGTGGGGAAACAGGAGTAATTCCTGCGGGTAGGAAGGGTTTTGTCCATGCAGTCCCTTCATCAGTCCCAAGGGAGGGTCAGAGGTTCCACCGAAAAAAGTCAAACGCTATTTTGTACGCAGCTGGTGCCCAGGTGTGTATTTACACGGGGTAGAGTATTAGCTTTGGGATTCCCCATCCCTGTAGCTGTTCAAAGCCAGGCTGGATGGGGCTTGGAGAAACCTGATCTAGTGGAAGGTGTCCCTGCTCATGGCTGGCGGGGTGAAACTAGATGGTCTTTAAGGTCCCTTCCAACCCAAACCATTCTGATTCCATGGGCCAGGCGAACGATGAGCTGTTGGAGGGATGGTGCGAGCAGTGGGTGATGCTCAGGGCCTTGGAAGTCACCTAAAGGAATCAAATCTACCCAAAGTAACATGAAAGTTTTTCAGTGTGTGGTGTAAAAAAAGGTGCCTGTTCTTGCCATCAGCAAGAATGTTTGCCTGGAGTGGTTACAGGTACATGCCACAGTAGCGTTCATTGTCTTCAGATGTCCTGATTGTGACGATCAGGAGATTTGAAGTCCTTGTAGCTGACAGCCAAAGAAGGCTTCAGGCTGGAGTCCAGTCAGGCTCTCCACACTGACAGTCAGTCAGCTGCTGAGGTTCAAAAATGAGGACAAAAGTCTGCTCACCTGAGGCAGGACTGCTAAAATAAAGGGGTTTGTAGTCTTTGCAATTTTTGGGGGCTTAACAGGTGTCTAGTGAGGTATTTTTTCCTCTCCAGTTGTAAGGGTGTTTCCAGGTCGTGGTTAATTGGGGCTGGAGGCTCTGCAGCCTCACCTTCCAAACACATGGTGTGGCCTTTGGTCCCAGCCCAGTGACCAAGAACTCTTGGAGGAGCAGCTGAAGGTGGCCTTCAGTGTCTGGAGAAGCCTCATGTCCCTGAATCCACACTGAAACACCTGGTCTTCATCACATTGCTCTGTTACTCTTTTGGAGATGCAAATTAACCCAAAGAGAAGCCTGTTCCTGTTTGGGATGGGAGAGGGAGATGGTGGAGCTGCCTGGGGAACTGAGCCCAGGCAGGACTTGGGATGGATGTTGAACCTCAGGAACTTCTGACACACTTTGGAGAGCACCCGCCCCAGAGGGAGCTGGGGAGGGCGACTTGCCAGCTGGGATTTGGGGCGGATATGAGGCAGAGCAGAATGGGGATAGCATTCACCTAACCCTGTAAACTTGTTTGAATTCCTCAGCTGAGGAATTCCAGGATCGTGCCTGGAATTGAGAGGTTATATATGTCCTGTGAGGTGGTTCCCTATGTGTAGGTGATAACTGCTCCTCCTGCCCCTCCCTGTGCTCCAGCATGGGCAGGGGCACAGGGGATTTGCAGTTTGTACTGGCATTTACCCCTTGGCTGCTTATTTCTGGTTGCCTGTGAGAAAAGACAAGTAGTTTATGCAACACTGCGTGTGTATTGTGAGGGTTAGAATTTTAACATATTCAAAGAATTTGGAAAGTATAAACTCTCCAGAAGCAAAGAGATTCCTGGCTTTAATGCTTCACACTGGGCTTGGTGATTTTATTTAGCACTGAGGTTTCCAGCTCCTGTAGGGCTGGGTGGTTTGATAAAGTCTTGGGGGATCCCAGCAGGCAGTGTTTTGTGTCTAGCTCTAGAGCATTAGCAAGGTGACAGTGCTGCTAAGAAGTTTGGGAAAAGTACCTTAGTGGAGCCAAAGTGACTCATTCCTGCTAGAAAAGCAGCAAATGTTTTTCTGGTATTTAAATAAAATGCAAAAATACTCATTTCCCAGCCTGATATTGAATTAAAGACTTAAAAGCAAGGGGAAAAAGCCCCATGTTTAGGCCTTCTAGAAAAACACCAGCAGTGCCAAATGATTCATACTGGGTATTTTACAACATGCTTTCAAGGGCAACGCAGCACCATAAACAGGAACATTCCAATTTCCTGAGATGAGAGGATTGGATTTCTTCTTGTGAATTGTGTATTCTGTGTTTGCAGACCTAGAGACACTTTCTTTGGGACAGTGTGTTTGGACAAGAGACTCAAATCACTTGGCAGCTGTGTAAAGGTTTAAAGTTGATCTCCCAGGTTTGGATGGGGGATGAGGTGGAGAAGTGGGTCTTCAGACTTCACATTTCACCTCAGCTGAAATGAGAATTCTTTAATTCCTACACACCTTTCCCAGTGTTTGCTGCTTCTGCTGTTCTGTTATTACTGTGGTAATAACAACATGATTTGTATTTCCTTGGACACGTGGCTACTTTGCCATGTCCTCTATGCCACTTCCTACATCATTTAGTGTTTTATGCTTGCTTACCATCACCTTTGGTATTTTGAAGGTGCTGATTGCTTTGGTAGCTGGATGCAGTTCTGCCAAAAACAGAGTAAGCTCAGTCTTCCCCTCCTTTAAACATTCACAGCATATTTGTGTGTGAATATTAGTGGTTAACGGTCTATGAGAGAAACTTTCTTGGAAGGGAATATCTCGAGTTTAGATCAGCCAGCCTTGCCCAGTGATGAAAAGCTGTTCCTGTGCCGGGATCCTCCGCTGGGACTTCTCTGCCACTGGATTTGCTCCAGCCCGGCGGATCCACCGAGCTGCTGTGAAGCTGCAGTGGTGTCAGGCTTTAGGTCTTTAGATTCTGCTTCAAATAAGGAGTTGGTGAATTTGGAAGCTTGTTGTGTTCTGTGTTGTATAAGCCCAGCTGAGATAAGGGAGGTTGAAATACTGGGTGGGGAGGCCCTGGCACAGGTTGCCCAGAGAAGCTGTGGCTGCCCCATCCCTGGAAGTGTCCAAGGCCAGGTTGGACGGGCCTTGGAGCAACCTGGGCTGGTGGAAGGTGTCCCTGCCCATGGCAGGGGGTGGAATGAGATGTTCTTTAGGTCCCTTCAAACCCAACCATTGTAAGATTCCATGATTCTATGACGCCCAGGCTTGCTCCCCTTGTGGGTATCCATGCTGCATTTTGGCTGCCAAGGGAACACTAGAGATCATCTTCCAGGGAAGGAAGAGCAGATCTGATGTGTAAATCAAGGTCAAGGGGTGCTGATGGCTTTTTTTGTGGCCATCTTTTGTCTGGCTAATTCAGGCAATCAGTGTGGTTAAGCCATCAGAAGGCTTGGAATCGGGTGTATTTAGGTGTTAAATGGTTTAATAAGCTGAGCTGGCTGCAGCCTGAGTGCTGTGGCAGCGCCCAGAAGGGAAGGCGGTGTCTATAGGTGGCATTCAGGTATTTTTATGGGTTATGACTGAACAAGTTTTACAACGTTCAAGCTCCAGTCAGTCGTCTGCTTCCTTGCTTAATTTGGCAAAGGTCGCAGGAGAGCCGAGTGTGAGGTAAGGGGTGGTTTTGGCTCCATTCTGCTCAGTGACTGGCTTTAGTGTGGTTCAGCTCACCTGAGACACCCAGTTAGCTCCATGACTCCGAGATAGTGGGGAGGACCCCTGCCTGCTTTTAAAACCTTCTTTCAGCATTAGTCTGAAAATGGGGATCAGGAAGGCAGGAAATGTGTTAATTCTAGGCAGGCTTCCCATCTTTGTGGACTCACGTGGCTGGTTCTTCCTTCCCTGTAGTGTTGGTGCTCTTCTGCCAAGGTTTTTGGAAGGTGAGTGCTAAAAAAGTCCTCGTGGCCCTAAGGGAGGAACGGGGATTGGAGTGATCTCTGTGAGGAATTACTGTCCTTAGCTGCCGAGACAGCGAGGTCTCTGCCCTGCGGTTATTGGCCTGTCTTGGTAGCTCCTTAAGCCAGATCCTTTGTGAAACTGGGAGTGCTGTTGTCTCCATCTGAGGGCTGTGGCTTGGCTGTGTCCAGGTCCCTGTGCCTGCCTGGACTGTTGTCACTGTCGCCCTGCTCTGGGGCCATCTCAGAGCAGCCTTGACTGTGAGGTGTGAGAGGAACTGGAGTGAAGCCCTTGGATTTCAGGGACGGGATCCAGAGTTTGTCACACTTTGCTCCCATGAGTTGTGAATTGGCTCTCAGTGCCCTGCAAGGGAAGTCACTTCTCTGGTGGCTTGGTAAACCCAGCGTTCTTCATGGTGGTCCCCAAGTGCCCCCATCACCACTGTTGGGTCCTTACAGATCATAGAATGGCCTGGGTTGGAAGGGACCTTAAGGATCATCTTGTTCCACCCCCTGCCACGGGCAGGGACAACTTCCACTAGCCCAGGTTGCTCCAAGCGCCGTCCAACCTGGCCCTGGACACTTCCAGGGATGGGGCAGCCACAGCTTCTCTGGACAACCTGTGCCAGGGCCTCCCCACCCTCACAGGGAAGGATTTCTTCCCAGTATCCCATCTAACCCTGCCCTCTGGCAGTGGGAAGCCATTCCCTGTGTCCTGTCCCTCCGTGGCCATGTCCAAAGTCCCTCCCCAGCTCTCCTGGAGCCCCCTTTTGGCACTGGAAGGGGCTCTGAGGTCTTCCTGGAGCCTTCTCTTCTCCAGGCTGAACAACCTCAACTCTCTCAGCATGAATAGTAATACTATTAGTATTCATATTCGTACCTAATACTTTCCTTCTTCATAGCTGTCCCACCTCACTGCTTTCTGAGAAGATAAGTCCTTCTCATCAGGTTGGTCATCTGGTTTTCTGCAGTTTATTGTGGCCTCCTTTGAGGTACCAGGGCATGAAACCATCACTTGTGGTAGAGTTTCCTTGGATGGAACTAGACTGCACTTCAGTAGTCCTCAGCTGTCTAACTTCTTGCATAAGAGACTTTCTTTGAGAGATATTTTTAAAGACATCTCTGATAAAAATACCACAGGTAGGAGGGAGAACTCTCGGCACACTCACCTTCTCCAGTGTGATGGGGTTACGCCCTTTGCTTTATATAGATCTAGAAAATGGGGACTTTGTAATTCTTTAGATAATGAAGGGTTGCAGAATAATGCTGTATAGACTCCAGTTAAACTTGGAGTCTTTTATAACATAAAACATTATAAAGCCATGTCTGAAGCCTCTGTGGAACAGCCTCTCCTAGAGTTTGTCGCTCCCGCCAGGGCTTCTCTCCCAGAGTTGGGGAAAAGTAATGATTGCTGCTGTTTACCCAGTGGTGTAGGCAGTTCATTCCCAAGCTCAGTCCATGTACTCTGGCAGATCATGATGAGTACAGAGAGAGGCATCACCCTCTCCCACGAAGGCAAACAGACCCCAGTTGGGGACCTTGAAGTCTTAACTTGCTGCCGCAGAAGGCGCGGGAGCAGCCGCCGGCTCTTTGGCCAAAAATCCGATTATTTTCCCTCCTTTTGGACTGCAGAAGCTGCCTTGCTGTGTTGGATTTGTTCAGTGCACGTGGCAGAAAACTGCTGCTCTCATCCTGTGCAGTCCTGGGTGCCCACAGGGGCTCTTATCACTGGTGTGGGTGATGGTGCTGATGCCAGCCTTGCTCCAAAAGTGCTGATGCTTCCCTGAAGAGAGTCGTCTTGCCATGAACTGCTGAGTTGCTAAACGCTGCTGCAACTTTTTCCCCTGTAAAATTTTAACATAATCTTCCTGTTTTGGGGGGGAATGGCTGAATGGAAGTTCATTGGGGAATGAATATTTAATGCTGCCAGAGAAGGTTCTTGATTGCGGTGGATCCTGGAGCTGGTAATGAATGTGCATTATCAGGGCTGGGGGATTTGGAGGATGAATTTCCCAGGGTCTAATCATCTCATAAGGCTGCTGAGTGTGACTCCTTCCCCAGTAATCTACTTAACTCAGCCATTTAGCCCTCCTCTTGCCTTACCAGGAGAATGAATCTCACAGGTTGTTTGCATGACAAGTAGCTCGGGATTGTCTGGGTCTTTGAGGAAGATGCTGGGAGTTAATTGGGGCATCTCGAGGTGGTGGTTTCCCATGTTCACTGGCAGGCTGGGTGAGAAGCAGAGCTGGGCTTTTCTGGGCAGCACCATTCTAGGCTGCACCATTCTAGGCTGCACCATGTGTTTTGAGAGCTAAAATACTGAAACCCTCCCCATATTTTGCCTTCCAAAGGATATTTTCCTCCACCAAAACTCATCTCGAGGGAAAATTGTGTTTGGTGGCTCTAGGATTACTGGATTTGCAGATAGAAACTGCTGTGCTGATGGCAACTACTGACTGATGACCGAAGCAGGTAAATGGGAGATGTTTTTGGCAGCTGGTCATACGAAAAGTCTCCCCTCAAAACCATGAAAACCACAGTGAACGATGTTTAAATAATAAAAAACAAAAGCTGCTGGCAAGCAAAAACTAATCACTGCATCCATATCTTCATTTAAAAAGAAGTTAAGGATGGTCCATCGGAAGTGTTGGCTTTTAAATTTTATTAGGATCCCCTCCCACCAAACCTTGATTGTGCTACAAATAAAAGGATAGGCATCCCTTCATCTCTGTTTTTAATTTGCCTCCTCCTTAAGCCAAACGTTGTGAATAAAATTCCTGCTTGGAGATAGGCTCAGTGATACGTGGTCAGCTTGTGCCGGCTGGGATGGGAATAGAGACAGAAGGAGAGGCTGTGTCGGGAGCAAAGGAATGGGAAGCTCTGGATAAACTGTACAGGGTTTATTTAAATTACTGTTGTGTTCTGTGGCTTGCTTAAAATCAAACCCTGCCAAGCATCCTGCTGCAGTCCCAGTGGTTTGCACCTAATATGCATTTCATTAACCATTTGCAGATGACTTCATTTCTGCTGTAGTGCTGCATGTGCAGCCGGGAACTTTCGAAGTGATCGAGACAGGAGCTGAGGAAACCTTAAAACCAATAAATCTCTTAGCATCACTTTAGAGCCTTTCACACACAACTCTGCCTGCTGACACTGCACAGGAGTCGAGGTGTTGGTTTTCCCCTTGGTGGCTGGAGGTGGGATCATCTCAGAGGGCTGCTCAGGGTTGCCACGAAGGTGGGTGCAGATGTTGAGGTTCAACTCCATCTTCTTAACATTGAGCTGGCTTGGTTTTTCTGGGTTCCAGCCTATTTTAGGTTTCTCAGATTCAAAGAATGATTTGGGTTGGAAGAAAGCTTAAAGCTCACAGAATCACAGAATCACACGGTTTGGAAAGCACCTCTGAGATCATCAAGTCCAACCCTTGTTAACAGAGGACCAAGGGGAAAGTCAAACATGAGAAATAACTCACCTAAACTCTGTGTAAGCTGGGAGAGAATAAGAATGAAATCCATGTTGCAATTCTAAAAGTGCGGGGAAAGGCATATTTGCTTCCTGGCTCAGAAAGACGTAGTTGGCTCAGAAGTGTAATTTTAGCAGAATTGTATCCCTTGGTTTGAGTTAATGTTTTGTAGACAACAGAGTCCTCAAAACAGTGTAAAATCTCAGGGATAAATGGGGATCTTCCCGATTCAAAGCCAGAGCCCACGTGGACTCGGTGGAAGCCTTCATAGCCAGCGTTGCAGAGGTGGATTTCCCTTCCTTTCCCGCCCATCTTTAGATCTGAGATAAGGAAATGGGGACTGGCAGTGCTTCAAGTGAGCAGAACCTCACAGAACTGGCTGATCCATGACATCCGCAAACCCAGGACACCCGGGAGCAGAGCAGGGTCTGGTCATGGGCTCCGGCAAACCCCCTTCCCGTAGCTCTCCCAGCCTTGGAGCAGGGACCTGGGGAAGCCCAGGCGTGGAGCCTGATTCCAGCACGCCGCTGAATTCCCAAAGGACACCCAGGAACTCTTCTGCTCTTTGCACCCCACGCCGTGCCGGGTGGTGGTACCCCCGTGCCGGGTATTGTGCAGGGCCGTGTGCCGTGAGCAGGGAACAGCGCAAAGCGCGGCCTTTATTCTGCCAGCCCAGTGACTGCGACTTTCTTAATTGTGGATTCTTTTAGTTAATTGGGAGTGTTTGGAAACGCCTTGCACCTCAGCAGGGTTCAGTCCTGCGGGGTGCCAAGTGCTTTGTTCCTCCTCCAGCAAAGCACTTCAGCGTGTCTTTAAGAACACTTTGCAGGCTGAAATAAGCTCATTGATTTCAGGGCACTGAAGGATTGAGCCAATACCAAATTTCTTCCAATGATCCCGACTCAAATAGTAACATCCAGGAAAGTGTTCCTTGAATGTTAATGCTACCTTAAATAGCCACAGCTCAGGCTCCACAGCTTGAACCGGCCAGAGAAACGGAACAAAGACGGAAACAGCGTGTTTGGGGGGAGGTTCCTCTGGGGAATAGAGGAAAATTCATGGTTAAAGGTGATTTTTCTTCCTTTTCCCCCTTCTATTTCCTTCCAGTTCTGTAGTAGCAGAGGTTCACTTTAACTGGTCATCTTCAGTGGGCTTTTAATAAATTAAGAGTAAACTGAAAGAGTTTGGAAAAGTATAGAACAAGCAAATGCTCCAGAGAGACTTTTAGTGGCAACGTGATTAATAAGGGACACTCCTGGTAATACTATCAAAACAGAGCTATTGCAAAAGCATCTGGAGTGTCCTGTGTTCGGGAAGGAGCAGGATTCAGACAAATGATCCAGGGAGATTTATGTGCCTCTTTGCTGTGAGGGTTTCTTCTCCCCCTGGAAGTGTGAGAGGAACAAGCTCTGTAGATTCAACTGTAGGATTGGACTTAAGGAAAAAAAAATATTTAGTAAATCTGGCAACTTTCTTTTGGCTCCCAAGTATTTTTATCCTGGTTGTTTGTTTGATAACAGACTCCATTCCTCACACAGACTTTTTTTCTTAACTTCATCTATTTATCCTTTTTTCTCTGTGACAACCCCCACACATATCTAGGAATAACCTTAAGGAGCTGAAAAAGTGAAATGTTCTCCAACAGGAGAATATGATGCAAAATACAGAATCACACAATGGTTTGGGTTGGAAGGGACCTTGAAGCCTATCTCTCCTGCCACGGGCAGGGACACCTTCCACCAGCCCAGGTTGCTCCAAGCCCCGTCCAGCCTGGCCTTGGACACTCCCAGGGATGGGGCAGCCACAGCTTCTCTGGGTAAGTGAGAAGATGGGTTTACCAAAACATCCTGCCTTCTACAGGTTTTCCCAGTGCTCTCCTGGTGTTTGCTGTGGTGAGCAGAAGTCCCCTCTGGTGGGTCAGTGTGTGGAGTTGGTGCCTGTGGCAGCCACACAGGGGTGTCACCTACTCGGCCCTGCTTGTGTCACCCAGGCCGGTTGTTCCCCGGCACTTTGTTCTCAGAGCAATTATTTCTTTATTTCCTTTGAAGACATTTACTGTGCAGCTGCTGTGACAGCTTGTAGCTGTCATGGGGGGAGGCAAAAGCAGAGACCTGGAGTTAAAAACTTATAAACTTCTCAGGTTTTAGGAAGGTTCTGAGATGAAATGATACTGTGGTTTTCCCCTCCTCCTTTCTCTCTTTTAAACACAAAATGAGAGGGGACCTCTTGTACTGCACATGCATAAATTGTACAGGTTTGGCTCTGCTCAAGTCAGAAATTAGGAAATAAAAGAAAATCAAATAGCCATTCTGACAGATGAGACAGTGCAGTCGTCCAAAACCAAAATAGTTTTGTGTAGTACACCAGCATATAGGAGTCAGAGATCTGTGTGTGGGCTTTGAGAGATGCCTTGCCTTCTTTTTTTCGGAGAAGAAACTTCTGTTAACATCTAAATGATGTCAAGAATTCAGCAAGGATTGAATTCCCTACTTCATCGGCATGAAATTTTCGCATTGCTACTGAACTCTTGTTATTTTATCAGCCTCCTGCTCTTCAGACTCCCATTTTCCAAAAACTTTTAAAGTGATTATGCAAGTCAAACCTAATTTCTTATCACAGTTCTTGTATTTATTGGCTCAGTTGTTTGCGAGGGATTGTTTCACCCACCCTGTTTCCCTTGGCATTTTTAGGAGGTTCTTATAGTTGTTAGAAGCTGTAAATGGTATTAATAAGGAGTATTTGGTTGCTGGTTTCTGCAGTTTTGTGTGCTGATTAGGCTGCATTGCCAAAGGTTGAACAAGTTTCTAAAAGAAGAATTGTTCTTTGAATTGTGAAAACACAATTCTCAACAAAATAACAGCTGTGTCTGTGTCAAGAATTTTAGGTGCAGGCTGATACACCTCTGCAGAAACTGGGGTGAAACACACGGTTTGTCCAGAGTGGTATTGACTTTAAAGGCAATGGAGTTTCACCAAGAAGTTTCAAGAGCCAGATGGGAAGATGCCAAGGTTTTTCTCCTTTCCTCGCTGTTGTGTTTTGAGATGAGAATCACTTGCCCACTTTAGTGGTACCTTTTTGGGTTGTCCATGCTGTGCTTCCCAAAGCAGTATTGGGGGTTAGTAAATACCTTTCTCGGAGTAGCACGGCCTGTTTGCGACATCTCCTGGATTGGTTTTGTCTGGGACAATCCAGGTTGTGCGCTCCCTGAACAGTTCTGAGTCCTTGAAGGTTTTCAAGGATCAAGCTGGCAAAGCCCTGGGCAACGTGGTCTCAGTCTGGTCTTAAAATCATAAAATATCTCAAGTTGGAAGGGATCCATAAGGACCATCAAGCCCAGCTGCCTACGCTGACCTTTCTTGGAGCAGTGAGTTGCACAGGAACCTGCTGTGATCCCTTTCCACACGATGGTTTTATGATTGATGACTCCATTGTCTGCCTTCAGAGCATGTCCTTGTTGTGGTCACCAGACCTTGGAGTTGGAGTACTAGATTCACCCAGATCAAATTCATGGAATGAGTCAGCTGAAAAGAAGTGCAGTTTCCTTATGCAGACTGTCCTGTTTGGGACCAGCTGCAGGTGGGGAAGGGCTCGGTGATTTACCCAAGAAAGGGAAGCTGATGCCAAGCAAAGCCTGTTGCTGCCTGTATCCCACAGAGCAGGGAGTTCAGGAGCAGGAGGCAGGTGACGTGACCGTCCAGCCACAGCAGCCAAAGTCAGCTTCACTTCCCTCTGGGACTTCAAAAGTAGGGAAATAACCACATCCCACCTGTATTAGGCTTGTGTTCAGGTGAGTGCTACAGTTTATATTTCATCCTGTTTGTGGGGCAGCAACCTGTGGCTGCTGAGCTGCGTGGAGTGTGTGGAGGGACTCGAGGGCTGGAACAGACCTAGATGTCATCAGCAGATTTGCTCAGTGAGGTCAGATTTCCCAGCAGAGTCCCGTAACGTGGGAAGAAGGAATTGTGCTGGGGCTGGCACTGCTGGGTTGGCTCAGGAGCCACGTGGTCACCCTGTGTCCAGCTGAACTGCTAAACAGACAGGCCAGTCCTGGGGAAACTCTCCTCATCGTGCACTGCTGGGGCTCTGAGTTACTCCCTTCTGGCTCTTGGCTACGTGAAGACTTTGATGTTGAAGGTTGAGGAGGGCTGTGTGCACCCTGGTCTTAGTTCTTGAACGCAGTTGCTCAACCGCTGTTACTGGAGAAGCTCCTCGACTCAACCAGGACATTAATCCTGGCTTGTGCAGTAGCCTTCTCATGGTGTACCTGGAATTATCTCTTCAAGCTATTCTCCAAGGTCTGCAGCAGATGGAGAGAGACATAATGAGCGGAGCAGTGGGGAGAACAGTTCAGACTTTGGGCCCGTGCAGACTGGAAAAACAAAAGGAGTATTAGATGTGTGTAAGCAGTTCAGACATGGTAATGTCGTTAATCTTCATCTGTGGTTTTTAAAATCAGCAACAGTGAGAGTATCCCAGATCTGAAGCCCATGTTTGTTCACAAATGTAGTGGATGTGCAGACAATTTTTTCTGAATTTCACCCCACCAGGGTGGGTTTATGTCAAGAGGATTGACTGGAGCAGCACTGCACGGTGTGGCTCTAACCATCGCAACAGCCCTGGTTTACAGGGTCAGCCCAGGGGTTTCATGTTTAAAGTTGTCAGTCATTTAATTCTTCACTCTTTTGTACCCATTCCTAATTTCTAAAAAGGAAGAAAAAAAAACAGCGCTGCTTTTGAGCTAGAGTTTCTCATACTCAAGTCTGTGTAAAGATGATTTATGGTGCTAGTAGGGGCTCCACTGGAAATGCAAGATCTATTATGAAGTGGATTGAACGGCCCATGCTGAAATGTTTATTGCTGTCTTCAAAATAGAATACATCAGGGTTGATGGTGCCTGTCCAGGAAAGAGAGAGAGTAGAGTGGGGCTAGTGGGGTATTTTTAGTATTCCAATAAAAGACAAGGCTTTTAAAGGAAATCACTTATTGCCGTTTTGCAATCAAGAATGCAGGAGTGTTCCAGGGACTTCAAGAAATATGCGTCAAGAATGTTGGAGCCATAAGGAACTAATCATTAAATATTCTCCCGTTTCCACCCCCAGTCCTTGGGCTGAGGAAGCCATTTAGGAGCTTTGCAATTTGTATGTAAATCTCAACCCTCCTGACCACGCGGTCAAGCATCCAAGGGACTTAGGAGCCAGCAGCCCGTTTTCAAAAGTTCTTACAATTCCTGTGCAAGCAGGGCACTTTTTAAAATAGGAGACACATGGACCAGACTTCAAGAACACTTAATCTGACCTTAAATGACTTGATATGAACACTATATGATCCTTTTTCTGCTGTAACCTTTTCTCCTTGATCAGTGCCTTGCTGGTGAAGCTATTGTGACTTCAGATACATCAGTTAAACTGTGGTTTTGTTGTTGCAGCTCATTCCACTCGTTTGACTGAGCTGTGATTATTTTAATTTCTTCTCTTTTTTTCACATGTAACTTTAGTTGATGCTTTAAACATTTTGGAAGCATTTTGGCACTGTAATATATCCATCTAACTAGGGAGAGAGCAATCCCAGCATTTGTTTGAGTGAAAAAACAAAGGATAATACTTTCTCAAGTGATTTAAGAGCCTAATGGGACAATTTAGTGATGCTTCTAAGCAGAGCTGGTGGCTGCCTGCTCCCTCTCCCCATGTTCCCACCTTTTTCCTTGTGCTGGCACTGGTGTCCTGGTGAGGCAGTTCAGGGAGCTATAATGGTAGAAAACAAAGGCCGGGATGTTGAGCTGATGGCAGATGGATGTGGGCAGATGTCCCCTTCTGCACCAGGCCAGCAGAGCTGGCCTTTCATTTTACTATTTATTTTTCCCCATTTGTTTTTACTGGAGGAAGTAGTGGAGGAGCACCAGTTCCCTGCTGAGATCATCTGTCACGGCTTCTGCCTCGTCCCAGCTTGCTGCAGGTACCAGTGCCGGGGTGACCCTTTCTTTCAGGAAAACCCTTTTGAGTTTGCCAGCTGGGCTGAGCTGCTGCAGGGGCTGGGGAGAGAAGCTGAGCTGGAGAAGATCCATGGGTGCAGATTGAGGAGGAACACCAGCCACCAGGGCACTGCCCTGTCCCTGGGATTTAACTCACCTTGGCCCCAGGCTGGTGTCTCTCCTTGCAGCCAGTGCTGGTAAGTCTCCAGTGAGAAGTCTCTTGAGTGACCTGTGGTTTGTGCTGCTGAAGGACCATCTGATGGCTGTAACTGGTGGATTTTCTTAGGTAATTTTCTTCTTGCCAGGAGAGCTTCCCCTGACTGTCCTTCACACCCTGAGCTCTCCCCACCACAGTTCATGAAGCTGTGGTCTGTGCCAAACACTTCTGCTCCTCATTCCTTGTGGCATGGGGGGATGTCTGCTGGGGAACCTGGGGATGAGGATGTCCCATTTAAACCTGTGCTCTCTGACCCTTCCCTGCTGGTTTTTTGCTGAGCTTATTCCAGAACAAAAGGGTTCAGGGGACACCTGTGGCTTGGTCGGATTCCCTTTGGTGAACCCCGTCTGAAAGAAGGGATTTGTAGATCCTCCGTGATCTTGTTTGAGCTGGTTTGTGACTTTTCTTCTGGGAAACCTTTAGTGCACATTGAGGTTTGTGAAACTTCCACAAGTCCCATTCCAAGCTGTAGCAGAGTTGCTCAGAAATGCAGCACATTGCTTGACTGATCCTGTTTCTTGGCATCCCTTATGTAAAGGAAAGGATGCTCGAGAGTTTGGAGAAGGGAAAATTAGAAAGTGCATGTGCTTATTTAATTAAAAGCAAAACAAAACAAACAAAAAAAAAAGGCACACAAAAAAAAAAAAAAAAAAAAAAAAAAAAAAAAAAAAAAGGCAAAAAAAAAAAAAAAAAAAAAAAAACAAGGAAAAAAAATAAGCCACATGCAAAAAAATCCAGTAACCACATCTGCCGGTGACCTTTGGGGTTGGAAACAGTTTGATAATAGTGTGGGGACAAGCAAGGAAAGTCTGTGAACTCACTCTAGAAGAACAAAAGGAAAAACCATGAGAATGTTTCCAGTTTGGGGCTTGTTGAGGGCTGGGTGATCTGCACAGCTCCGGATCTGCTGCCCCAGCTCAGTCCTCTGAACAGGGCAGCAGGCAGAGATGGGTTGGGATTGCCAGTTTTGGGTTGATGTTGGGGTTTTTGGGGTGGGGAGTCCCTTGGGTAAACTGTTGCCTCTTACACCTGCTCTTTGTGCAGTGGCGTGTCCAGGAAATCATTATCCAGTGTCTTTGCAGAAAGCTGTCGTTCAGGTGTGTGTGTGAGTTGCTTCAAAGTTGGTTCAGTAATTCAGTCTCAGAGGTACATGAACCATTTCTCCAGTGTTGTCCTCTCCGAACTACCTTCTACTATTTAAAGGAGATACAAATTTACCTCAAAGAGTTCCCTTTCCCACAGACTCCTCTGAAAGTTAGAACTTGTGACAGTTTAGTTCTTGCTGTGCTCCTGCCTTGTCTTCAGATCCAAACAATTGTCTTGCCTATCTCTGAGCTTCACTTCTGGTGGCTCAGAAGGTAGAATTATTTGTGTTTCTTAATTTCCATAGGAAATCTTTCTGCCTTTGAACTGCCCTTTCTCTCATCCAGTTCTCAGGGCAGTGCAAGAGATTAAGGAATTGTTTAATAGACATACAGGCAAATGTGTATTTGTGTGGCACCTTATACCTTCCAGCCGTCTGCGTGAAGATGACCTTTACAGAGAGCAGCTGAGCATCAGAGATGGTGAAAGGTGGTTGAAGGCTGCGAGCTGTTGGGTTTGTGTGTTGCTTTCTGAAGGAATGTGGGATTTCTGGGCAGTTGCGCTTGGAAGCAGTTCAGTGCGCTGTCTGGCATGCGTTTGTGATTTGAAAAAATAGATTAAAAAAGAAGCAAATTGAAGTATAACAATAATGGATTAAGAGAAACACTTATCTCACTTCCCTTCCTTCAGCCGGGCTGCACGTGTGGTTTGGGACCCAAAGTTTGGGATTATTTGATTGCCGAAGTAATAAATGTTTTGGATGTAAACTCACTCCACGCCGCTTCTGGGGCCGACTTTGACTTTTGTTTTCTGATAGTGGTGGTTTTCATCTCTCTGTGATTTAGCCACACTTTGTTTGCCAACAGGCCCTGCTGTCAGGGATCTGAGGTATCCCCGTGCCATGATCAAAGGCTCATCTGTGTGCCCCAGAGGGAATTGTATCTCCAACCTGATATGACAAAACCCCACAAAAATGCAGTTTTTAATGTGTGAAATAATGTTGACTGAGGAGTTAATGTGTATAAACAAAGTCTGTACCTTTCCCTCAGATAAATCATTTCTTCAGGTTAATCTGGCATTGCATGAACAGCTCCAAATGTGGAATAACTCATAGACTAGGAGTTTTTTTCATCCTACATAGGAATGACCTGGGTTTTTCTTTCTTCCAAATAAGGAATTAATAATGCAATAGTTGTTGTTTCCAACGAGCTCAGCTTTTTTGAGAAGTGTCTTTTTTTTTCCCCCCCTCCTCTAGACCCAATGAAACACATGAACATTTGGAGCCTTTAATAACCGTTCGCAGAGCCTGCTCTTGATTTCTTTGAGAACTGCCAATGATTTTGATGTCAGGGTTGAGAGGTACAATTGTAGTGTTAAATTTCTCAAGTCAGACCAGTTGAAAAGGAAGGTCAAAAGCAATAAGGTCCAGGTTCCTCTGGGCGGGCGGGGGTGTCGGATAATGTGCGATCCCAGTGTTTTACCCGGACCTGTCGCCCAAGAAAACGTTTGGCTGTCACAAAACTAATAAAGAACAAGCCTCCAGAGAGATGGTTTCAATGATGCAGGTGTAGGAATTGGGGGGGGGGGGGGTATTTACATACAAGCCAGCTTAATAGTGTGGGATTTGTGCTGAAGTGGTTCTTAATGCAATACAAATTGAATACCCGGCTCGCTCGGAACACGTCAGAAGGAAAGAGGGTTTTTTATAGCTTTTGGGGGGAGAAATTGTTTGGCTCTTTTTTAGGGAACGTGAAGGACAGCAAGATGGATTTCTTGGGGCGCTTGCCATGTGAAACTAGTGCTTTAGGTATGTGTGGTGGGTTCAGAGCCAGCGGCCGAGCTGGTTCTTTGCTGCCATGAAAATCAGGGTTTTGAGCACATTTGGGCAGGGTTTCTGCCATATATCTGGCAACACAGGCTTCAAATTAACTTACTGAAAAAGCAGATAAAATTTGGGTTTTTTAAAAACTCTGATATTAAATAGAAGGCCTCAAGGAAAGCAGCCATGACTCTACAGCCCCTTGTTGAATCTCCCATCCTTCCCCTGCTTCTCTCCCACCCTATAAAACAACTATTACGTGTTTATAAGTTAGTGCTCCGTGTCACTTGTAAAAGAAGAGTAGTTCATAAACTTCTGGATAGACAGTTCTGTGGGAATATAACTTACTTGGCATAAACCAAGCTGCTTTTTCCAGGTAATATAATGCTGTACCAGGCTCTTTAAAGTCATAGCATGCTATTTATTATTATTTTATAATCTATAAAAGACACCAGCGCTGAACCTTTAGGGTTATTGGGAATAACCCTATACTCAAATCAGCAGAAAAGCTCAGGAAGACCCCGAGGACAACTCCTGTTCCCAAAAACATTCACCAGCAAAGGTGCTGGGGGTGCTCAGGGCTTGTGACAGGGCTGCTTTCCCTGCGCCTCCTCTCTGCAAACACCGAGAGCCAGGGGATGGCCCAAAGGCACATCCCATTTTTGGGGAAGGATTTGCCAGCTGCAAGTTAGACATCGTTGGAATGGACTTGGATGTAACCTTCCAGCGTCTGAGGTCAGGGCAGAGGACTTGGCCACACACACACAGGCACATGCTGTGGACTTTTTTTTTAAATGGGCTGAAATCCATGTTTGTTTCGATGCCCAGGAACCACCCAAAGTGTGGCTGTGTTTGCGCTCTGAATATCCTCAGTATTCAGCAAGAGCACCAGGCCCATAGGGCCACAGAGCTCGCCCAAAGGACAGCCCCTTCCCAAGGCTCCAGGCTTCCAGCTGAGGTGGATTTGGGGATGGCAGATGGGGAGCACATTGGTCACGTCTGTGGCCAAGACAGAGTTGGTGCTCCCTGTGGGAGGGGCTGCCCTGCTGCCCCAGCAATCTGCTTCCAGGCTGGGGGGGAAGCCATGGCTGTGCCCCCTGTGGAGAGGAGACATCACCCCTCAGCATATGCTCCATTTACTTCCCCTATTTAGAAAGACCATCCAGGGCTCTGTGCACTAATTATAGCAGCAGGGACTGGAAGAGATTTCCTTGCTCATGGAGTCCAGACCTCAGCTCTCACAGACAGACTCCCTCTGCACTTGCTTCCATAGACCCTCCCAGTGTGCTTTGGAAGCATTTGGGATGTTCTCCCTAGTGACTGGGTATTTCCAGGGACAGCCCAAACCAGGCTGATGCTGAGGGCAGCGGGTGAGCACCTTGCTGTGGTATCTTGTGCCATTACTGACAGGTTTGGGCTTGAACAGAGTAGTAGAGTGGACCCGATTTCCCACTGGAAGATGCCTCCAAGGCGGATGGAGAGATCAGTGTTGCCACTGGAGACCTTTAACATGACCTGTGGAGGCCTGGGTGCATCTCCCTGCTCCCTTCACTTCCCTGCCTGAGCTGGGTGGGAGCACTGGCTGGTGATGAGCAAGCAGTCACGGAGCATGTTGGTGATGGGGTGCTGGGCAGCCACATGGAGCACATCAGGCACCCGCTCCTTGTGCCAGGACTGCTGGGGGACTGCAGGAGAAGAGCTGAAGTGTTGCTGACATTGGTAGTGCCGTTAAACAAGGGTCTCCTCAATCCATGGAATACACCTTGCTGGTGTGTCTTTATAAAAATGAAAACCAGGATCTCATTTCTGGAGCAGGGAGATGCCAAGGGGAGGAGGAAGGTGCAGTGTCTCCTCTGCAGGGACTGCCCAGGGTGATGTGATGTTGGACACCTTATAGAGTGCCCTGGCTGATGACACAATAAATCTCAATGGCCACAGAGTGACTTCAGTGGTAAATCAATAAATAGTGTGATAGAAGGAGACCAGAAATCTTTTGGTACTTATTCAGGAGGGACTTGTCAAAACACAATGGATTTATGACCAAGTTCTTGCCTGCCTGTTCAAAGGCACTTGAACCCCTGCCAGATCCTGAACGTGCTGGAATTCCCAGGAGTTACATTCAGCACTATAAGGGCATATTTCACAGTAAATATTGCCTTAGAACACTGGCACAAGCACCCAGTTGACAAGCAACAGTTTGGCTGCTCTGTGTGGGTGCTGCAAGTCTCGTCCTTCCATCGGCAGCTCTTCTTGTGAGCAAACATCCCTGCCGGGCTCCCACCTTCCTTAGCTTAGGAATTAAAGAGGCTCTGAGGAAAACTGTGGATCGTTGAGCCTCAGCCCCTCCATCCCAGCAGTCAGCAGAAGCTGCCTCCATGCCAGCAGTCAGCAGGAGGAACGGAAAAGCCTCGCTGATTAATCACAAACACAAAATCGGCTGCTGGCTGACGAGAGGGATCCTCTCTTCCCTGAGGAAACCAATTCATCAGAGTTACTTGTGATTCAGAGCAGTTGTTGCAGGCAAAGAGGCTTGTTTGGGACACGCCACCCTGCGCTTCCGTGAGGTTAGAAACCAGAAGTGTTTGTTACTCTCTGTGCTCTCGCAGCTCTGCAGCACACCCGGCATTTCAGCAGCAACACCAGCACGTGTGCTGTGCCTGTAGTGTGGGCTCCATCCCACAGGGCAGGGCTGCTCCCCAGGGCAGGGGGCAAGGGCAGGGATACTCCCCAGGACAGGGGTGCTCCCCAGGGCAGGGATGTGTCCAGTTGTACAGGGTGCTCAGGTTGGTGTGGCTCCGAGCCACACCTGGGTTCTCTGCAATGGGAAAACAGCAAAGGCTGGGATAAAGAGAGGGAAATAAAACAATTTATTGGACTTGTCATCTCTGTGACTGGTGTCTGTTGTCCCTGGGGATGGCAGTGCTCCAGGGTCTAAGTGGGGTGTGAGTAAGAAACAACTTAATGAGAACTTACACACTGGAGTAGGGCCCAACTGGACAGGGGTGGCTGCTGCCAGGCTGAGTAGGCACAAGGGAACAAGAGTCCTCAGCCAACCTGTACTGACATGGTCATTAACCCCCTGAACACTGGGGTGTAACTGGGGGTGCAGATTCCTCTCCTGGATGCCCAAACCCCTTCAGGTGGATTTGGACCTGGAGGAATTGTTTGCATTTCTGTGTGAACCTCAGATTGGAAAGTTACTTGTATAGGAGTAAATCAGGAACCCCAAACCAGTGACCCCCAGAGATGATAAATCCTGGGGAGAGGGAATAGCCTGGGGACTTGGATTGCCCCAGGTGACCCTGGGAAGATGGGGTGTGGTGTGAACCCCAGAACCTCTGCTCTCAGGGCTGGACAGAGCAGACTAAAGAGAGATCTTAATCTAGAGATTAATTACGTGTATTTTAACCTTTTCTTTCCATCTTACATCTGAAAATTTGATCTTAACTGTTTCTGGAAAAGGTTTGGTGGGGTTAGAAGTATCAACTTCCCCTGAGCCCAGGGACTGGGGGATCGGGATTGGGGGGATGAGCAGAGGTGTAGCTGATTTCAGCAGCAGCAGTAACCCCTGGCAGAGCAACATGAGTGCTGGTGCTCCCAGGAATGGTGGGGAGATCCCCATCCTGCCGTCCTGCCATGCCCTGGAACTCAGTGTGAGCTGGGAACATGCTGTCTGCATTTCTGCTCTGCTCCTCCGGGCTGGATCAGCAGCTGGAACACTGAGCCTTTAGCAGAGGGAGCTTGGAGAGTGGCATTTTCTCCAGCCTGCCTTCATTATTTGCTCTGTAATTGGTCATAGATTTCTGCTTTCGCTTCCCACCTTTCCCAGAGAGATGCAGTTTGGACTTGTATTCCTGTCACTTCTGTGCAAGAATCTTTCCTTTGTTCTTCTCTGACTCATGTTGACTCTGTTAGTGGCTTTGATTCCTGAACTTCTCTTTGAGGGCTTCTTGTCAAGGGGAATATTTATATTTCACAGGACTTGAGCAAAAAAAAAAAACAAAAAAAAAAGCAGTGCAGAATTCCTGTCAGATCCTATCCATAGCTTTTGTCAGGAAAGCATGTGAAACACCCAGGTTTAAAACCTTCAGATCCTTTTAATCTGCTGTTCTTTGGTACAAGGGGGGGAAAATGTGTGTAACATCTGGTCTCTATCATGCAAGAGGTGCTTTGAAATTTGTATGCTCTTGGCAATTTATGTTGTCCTGTTCTCTGCGTGTGGATCACTCGGATCAGATCCGTGGTCACTGATGGAGGGGCACCAACACAGGCTGGCTCTGCTGCTCACGTGGGATAAGGACTTGATCACTGCTTTTTGGCTCCAGGATTTTCATACCAGTCTCTTTCCAAGAATAAAACCAGGATTATTTCATTTTGCTGTCCTGCTCTTACTGCCCTGAAGGTCCCCTGAAATTTCGGGTTCCTTTGGCGTTGCCCATTAGCAACACTTTATTAGTGCCCCACCTTCCCCTCTTCCTGCTGGGGAATAATTCAGGGTTTATGTGCAGTTTTTCTTGGGGGTTGTCAAAGAATAATTACACTCCATTAACTCCACTTTGTATCATTACTAATTCACACCTATAGAGTATTTTCCAAGCAACTGATCTCAGTTGTCTCTTAATTGCTCAAGTCCATAAACTCTGTTACGCTGAAACTGTGTGAAGGATTTGCACCCTCTAAAACTTTTCCCTCCAGTGCAAACCATAACAGAGAATTGGAATGTGGCAGCTTTATCAGATCTTATTTCTTCCCCATTTAAGCAGATTATTTGCTTCTGGCTCTCTTAAAAACTGCAAAATGTATATTAAGGTGTTTGAAACATGAGACTAGAAAGATACGAAAAGGCTGAGAAACTTGGAGCTGTTCACTCCAGAGAAGAGAAGGCTCTGGGGAGACCTCAGAGCTCCTTCCAGTGCCAAAAGGGGCTCCAAGAGAGCTGGGGAGGGACTTGGGACAAGGGCCTGAACGGACAGGACAAGGGGAATGGCTTTAAGCTGAAGGAGGGGGGATTTAGATAAGATATAGGGAAGAAATCCTTCCCTGTGAGGGTGGGAAGGCCCTGGCACGGGTTGCCCAGAGAAGCTGTGGCTGCCCCATCCCTGGAAGTGTCCAAGGCCAGGTTGGACGGGGCTTGGAGCAACCTGGGCTAGTGGAAGGTGTCCCTGCCCGTGGCAGGAGGTGGAATGAGATGATCCTTAAGGTCTCTCCCAACCCAAACCATTCTGTAGATGGTGTTGCCAATAATCAGTTTAATAAGCAGTTCCTTCCAGGTGTCCTCTAAACAGAATAATCAGGATGCAGTCTCTCCCGAGCCAAAGAGTTTGTCCCCACTGCAGTGCCAAGTCCTGCCACACCCTTGGGCATCCCAGGTGGAGCACATGGAGTTGCTGCCTTCTCTGCCAACAGCAGTTCCTGCAAGGAAAAGGCTCAATATCCAAGACCGGCTGGAGCCAGTGCAGGGAAGCGCAGCCCAAGCTCAGATAACAAATGGTTTCAACTGAGCATAAAAGACAAAAAATACTGTTGGTGGCAACTCTTATTTCCCTGGAAAAAAAAATCCTGGACCCCTGGCAGAGAAACAGTTTCTGCACAGAAAACATGACACTATTTACAAAAAGCAATGTCTAATATCCTTTTCCAGCTTGGAAAGAGGGGTTTATTTTAATACATCCCTTTTTAATTGCCATGAGCTGGACTTGTAAATACTGCAAGTGGTTGAGTAATAGTCATGTGTGAGCAGACCAAAGGAAGGGACAGGTTTTCCGCTCTTGGAACCATTCCCACAGCTAGGACAGGGAGACAGCACGGAGCAGATACTAAACACAAATAAAAGCCTCTTAATTGAAAGATCATTTAAGCACAGGGGACACCCCTGTGTGTGTGATGCCAGTGCCCAGCACAGTGGTCCAGGCAGGCAAGGAGTTTGTGTGTTGGGGGTGGTTTGGGAGGTGATGGGGGGACTGGAGGGATCCAGGCTATTCTCACGGAAACATTTCTTCCTTTCCTCTGAAAAACGGGATAGAAAGGGGCGAGGTCCCCTAAGAAAGGAGAAGGTAGGTGATTCTGCCCCTCTGCCCCCTCAGGGGAGACCCTCCTGCAGAGCTGCTCCAGCCCTGGGGAACAGCACAGCAAGGACATGGAGCTGCTGGAGAGAGTCCAGAGGAGGCACCAAGAGGATCAGAGGGATGGAGCAGCTCTGCTGGGAGGAAAGGGGAGAGAGTTGGGATTGTTCAGCCTGGAGAAGCTTCAGGGTGATTTAATTGTGGCATTTCAGTGCCTGAAGGGAGCCTGAAGGAAATATGGAGAGAGACTATTTCCAAGGGCCTGGAGTGACAGGGCAAAGGGGAATGGCTTCCCACTGACAGAGAGTAGATTTAGATTGGGTATTAGAAGGAAATTCTTCCCTGTGAGGGTGGTGAGGCCCTGGCACAGGTTGCCCAGAGAAGCTGTGGCTGCCCCTGGATCCCTGGAAGTGTCCAAGGCCAGGTTGGACGGGGCTTGGAACAACCTGGGCTGGTGGAAGGTGTCCCTGCCCATGGCTTTGGTCTTTGCAGATGGTCTTTGAGGTCCCTTCCAACCCAAACCCCTCTGTGATTCTATGAATTCGTTTTCCTCTAACAGGTTCCCTCAGCTGTGTCCCCTTGTCACTGTTGTTCAGTTGTGAGGGAGAGAAAATCTGCTGTGCTGGGTTTCTGGATCAGTCTTTAAAATGATCCATAACTCATGTTTTTTAACACTGTCCTTCAGAGCAGCTGGTGTGCCTGAACTGAGAAGTAGTTGTGAAGTTTTGTAAGATCCCATTCATTAAAGTCTGGTGGGTTTTGGGGCAGGATGGGGCACAGGGGACCACAAGCTGCACGGTGGGGCAGAGCAACTGTTGGACTCTCTCCAGTGCTGGATGATCCACATTTTCCCAAGTCAGGCACATGCCTGAAAGCCTGTCTTTTTTCTCTGCACAGAGTTTTGTCTGAAAGCAGGAGAAGTTTGTGTTGGAAACAATTTCCTGATGCAATTTGGATTTCCTTCCGAATAATCCTTTGCCCCAGTGGGATGGTACAGAGGGATTCTAGAGAAGCTTAACTGGCCTCGCCATGAGTTAAACACATCCCTTAGTCTTTGCACAGCAGATGTTCAGGTAGGAAAATACCCTGCAGGGACTGTTAGAAAATATTTGAAGGGTCAGGAGGAAAAAGACCCTCTCTGCCCATGTGGGGGTTGAGTCCACGTCTCTGTCCCTGTTGCCGGTGTGCAGGGATCTGTGAGGGATGAGCAGAGGGAATCAGTCTCAGCTGGGAGGAGGAGCAGGACTCAGAGGAAGAATTTAATTGCAGGAAACCATTTGTAAATGCTGAAGGCACAACCTTAACGTTGTTCCATCTCTTGCAGGAATGCTGGTGGTGATCGTGCTGCTGCTCATTGCCATCGTCGTGGTCGCTCTCTGGCCAATTAACTAAGACAGATCCAGGGCTGGTGGGAGCAGCTGCTCCTCACCGAGCACAAGGACTCCAGAGAACAGACTGACTGTGTGCAGAGACCTTCTGTGTTGGAAATAAACTCAGCAGTACCAGACTGAAGCCGTGTCCGCCAGACATCCGCTCTCCTTCGGTGAGCAGCTGAGGAGAGCTGTGTGATTTGGAGGATTTCAACGGGAAAAGGGCTCTCTTCCCACCTTCCTCTGGCACTCAGACAGCGGCAGCTGTACAGTGGATACATCTCTCCTGCATCTGTGTCTGAGGATGTGCTGGTGCCACCTGCCCACCTGCCACCACTTCTGCTGAGCTCAGTCGTCCCGAGGGCTTTAAAATACTGAAATCCAGGAGTGGTTTGGAGTACAGCGACATTCCTCTGCTTCCTGATACCTTCCTTCAGAATGAAAATGCTTAATGGTTTTCAAGGAATAGTCTTGGGGAATGGCTGCACCTGGTTTCTCACAGGGTGGGATGTGAGAGCCCACAGAGCCCTTTGGGAGGGGCAGGACCCCCATGGGCTGCACAGAATCGCTGGTGGGTCAGACCAGAGTTATTGGGGGGTTACTGATCTCCACAGAGAGAAATATAAACAGCAGCAGGACTCACACCAGGCATGTGAGCGTGGAGAGCCTTACCCTGGTGTCCTCCCCACAGGCTCTGCCAGGCTGACCACAGGAGATGTACCATCATTAACGTCCTGATCTCGGTGATCGAGCTCTGCCTCTTCCTTTAGAACTTCTCATACGCTGTTAAAACTGAGAGGAAGGATTACCTGTCTCAAAACTAATGAAAAAGAAGTACTGAATGTTTGCTTCTGGCCAAGAAAATAATTATTTTGTTACACGTGTCAGTTTGATTTCAGCATTACTAGAGCAAGCAATAAATACTGAATAAAAGCCGATCCATTTATATACAATTTATCTGGCTGGGGTTTTATTGTTTCCTGCCATCTCATGCTGTCCATGAATGATTTATCCAACACTTACATTTCCTAAGTGCTGATTTGCAGAAGGAAATAAGCCATTTCTGTCAGACTTCATGTGTATTATGAAGATCTGTGAGAGTTGCCAGCCCTGGGCTGGTCCTTACCTGCTGTGGTGGAGAGTCTCCTTTCACAGCTCCCAACTGGCTCTTGACACTCCTGTCCCTCTCCCTGCCTTCCACCCACACAGCTGGGGTGGGGGCATGTCTAGCATTGCTCTGGGAGGAGGGAAACCAGGGTGTCCTGGTGCTGTGTCCCCTGCTGAGGAACACGAAGCCATTTTGCTCCTCTGGGTTCAGTTTCCCTATCTTAGCTGGGGCTTGGGCACAGGTCCCTTCCTTGAGGGCTTGGTGACCTGAGATGACCTTCAGTCATCTCCTTGCAGCATGCACGTGTTGGCTGGAGCTGAGGTTTTGACTCCATCACTGCAGGGTCTGAGCTGGGAATGACAAAGGTGGCTGTGATGGGAGAAGACGGAGTTTTGCAGGAAACAGAGGCAGGGAGCTGTTGAGTACTCCATGGAATACAGAACATCATAGAATGGTTTGGATTGGAAGGAACCCTAAAGACCACCTTGAAGACCACGGGCAGGGACACCTTCCACTAGCCCAGGTTGCTCAAAGTCCCCTCCAGGCTGGCCTTGGACACTTCCAGGGATGGGGCAGCCACAGCTTCTCTCAATACCTGTCATTGATAGTATCGTGCCCTACAGTCGTAGGAACTGTGCCCTGGAGCTGGAGAGCAGCATTTCCCTGTCCTTGTGCTCCTGGGAAGGGCACAGGGTACATGGAGAGAGGAGCTTGGTGGAGAAAAAGGCCAGCAGATCCTGCTGTGCCTTGTGGCTTGGGCAGCAGCTTCAAACAGATGTGCTTCAACTTGGTGCTCAGTGCTTGGCACCGAGGGTCAGAGCTGGAGGAGAGACCAGCTCCACAAGAGCTACGCTGTAGAATATCCTTGAAGCCCTTAAAAGTCCAATCCAGGTTGTGCCTGCTTGCTTTTCCTTAGAGGTGCTTTATCTTACAGCCTTCGGAGGAGGGGAGGGAAAGGGGAAAAAAAAGTTAGTTTAATGTTCTTGTGGTTTCCAAGAGGACGCGGCAGGGGTTTGATTAGTTTATTGCTTGATGTCAGATTAGAAACGGAGCTTTAAGCAAGGCTGCTCCAGCTGGAAACGAGTAACGGGCGGCTTTGGAGACGTGTTCCAAATTTGTGCATGCCTGCAGCTCTGCAGAGGGACTGACACTGGAAATGCTCCTGGAGTTGTTCCTCAGCAGCAGCCTGTGCCCCAGCCCTGAAAGGGATTTCACTCGTGGCTCTGGAACTGCCCTGTGGATCTTCAGCGACAGCAGCAGAACAACACGCGGTTTATTGAGATGAGACCATGGACTTGGGCTTCTAATTAAAACTGTCATTTACAGGGGGAATTAAGGTTTTGTTTGAATTCCCAGGACACGCAGGATGGACGTGTAACTCATCCTGATCAACGTTACATTGTGACTTTGTTCTGGTCAAGCCTTTAAAAGGGCTGTTTCTGACCCACTGGGTCCTCAGACACATTTTTCCTGTTGGGTGGAAACACGAGGATTTGCTCTCCAAGATGTCGAACAAAGGGGTTCTCAGACTTGCCCTTTAGGTAACATTTAATGTGTCGTGTGGGTGAGGAATTTTATTAAAAAGCAGAGGATTTGGCAGCGTTCTGCTGTGAGGAGGAAAGCTGTGCTGTGTCCCTGCCCCGCTAAAGAAAAAGGAAGGTTAAAATATGAGAGCCTCTGTTTTTTGGCTCTGAGCAGCAGGGTTGGAGAAGCCAACCTGCAGTGGCTTCTCCAAGCAAAGGTCTTCCTGAAATGTGCCCAGAGAGACACATTCCCTTTGCCTTCCCTTCCACCCCTCCATTTCTCTCCTGGACGACGTGCCAAGGACTTCAGTCGCTTCCAGTTGTTATTTTATCAAAACTACAAGTTCTGGGGGAAGGTCTGGTACATCCTACATGCACTTGGATGTCACAGTGCGCCGAGTAAAACGTCCCCAGCCTCCTGCATGAGGACAGAGATGACCCTGGGAGGCTGCTGGGCATTTTCACATGCTCTCATTTCTGGTGTGAGCTCGGTGCTGAGCTCAGTGCATGGATGCCTGGTCTCCCACGCTGCCTGGTGGGACCAGGCTGGGACAACTGCTCCGGGTCTGGCCCTCAGTGGGAAGAGGCTCAACCCCCTCTTTCCAGAGCCCCCGTGTCACCTTTGGACAACTGGCCACCTGCCTGGAGCCAGAGCAATGTGGGAAACCCATTTGCCTCTCAGCAGAGCCACAGGCAACGGCCTCAGAGCAGAGGGGGTGTCACTTGTGGCCCATTTGTCTGTGCAATAAAGATCTGAGATTTCTAACCTCCGAGATGTTTTCGGATTCATAAATTACCAGTGACGCCGAGGGCAGGGTCAGGGGTCTGACCCCTCGGCAGTTTGCAGGACCTTTTGCCTGTATTTTTCTCCCTGGAAGAGTTTTGCTGCCTCAGTTCCCCCCTCCTCCAGCTTTCCATCCTGCGGGTGCCACCAGCCCTGGCCTGGGCTGGGGTGCAGCAGCAGCACTGGCCCCACTGCTGCCCCGTGGGTGATGGGTGGTGGAGCTGATGCAGAGGATGGGCAGGAAGGGGAGTGCTGGTGAGCAGCCTGTGCACGGGACAGAAACAGGTCTGGAGTGGTGTTGGCAGCCCCCCTGAGCCCAGACTCTGGCTGTCCCCTGTCCCCTCATGTCCCCTCACCTGTCCCCCAACTCTGTATGGGGTCCCACGGGTTTTGGCCAGCCCTGGCTCTGTCTCACTGCAGGGCTCAGTCTCCTCTGGCAGCAGAGGTGCTGGGAGGGTGACCATGGTGACCCCACTGTCCCCAAGGGCGGGGAGCAGTGCCGGGGGATATTTGGGGGACATGACTGGGACTGGCAGTCAAAAATAGCTGTGTCACCTCAACCCTGCCACGGGGACATTGGCAGACCTAGGGAGGCAGAGGGGACACCGTCACTTCCCTGTCCCTTGCCAGCCTGAGGGGTGGGAGGAAGCAGAGAGCCACAGAGATTTTTACAGTTTACAAGAATTTATTCAACTGGTTTCTGACTTTAGTTCTACCAAGTGGGTGCTGAACAGTTACAACCCTTCAGGTAAATTACAGCCAATCTAACGAACAAACAAACAAAGAGGGGGGAAAAAAAATAAAAACAAAAGAAAAAAAATCAAAAGAAACAAGTGGGAAAAACAATAAGAAAATCCACAACTTTTTCACGTGTCATTAAATATATTCATATATAATAACCATAATATATTAGTATGCATTGTAAAGAAACATCGCCCAAAGCAGTCTGCCATGGTCATAACTAAACAACATTTACAGTTCAAGATATTAACAGAAATAATAAAAAAAAAACCAAAACAAACAAATCAACAAAGACAATTTAACCCCAAAACAACACAGGTTTTGTGAGGGGACGAGGGGGGTGTGCGGGGAGAGGGCACGGACACGACGAGACGAACAGAAACGAGACGAAGCGACTTTTGTCGGGTGCTACCGTCAGTGATGATTGTTTTGGCATTTCAGTTGCTCTCCAAAGCGCTGCTGGAGGCACCACAAGCCCCTTCTCTGGTCACCCCTCTGCCCCCCGAGGCTCCCGTCCTGTCCCCCGGGCCGTGGGGGGTGCCCAGGTTCTTTGCTGGTCATAATGCGGTGGGTTCCCCACAGAGCTGCACCCCCAACCATCCAGGGGCTGTCTGGGGAGGGCATCCTGTCCCTCTCTGGGTGACTGGACAGAGGTGCCCCCTAGGAGATGTCCTGGAGCAGGGGGTGGCTGCAGGGAAGTGCTGCATCCCTGGACACCCCAAAAATGGGTGTGGGGGAGGCTGTGTAGCAGTTCCACCAGCAGCCCCTGCAGGTCAGGGTTCACATGGGAGCACATGGAGGGCACGGGGGACAGTGCACGGAGTGAAGGGGTCTCCCTAGTCTGGCTGGAAATGCAAAACTCCAACAGGGATGATGGGACCGGGTCCCAGTGGGACAGGGATGGGGACTTCACTCCTGTGGGAGCTGAGCTGTTTCATGTCTTGTGCAAACTCCTTTCCTTCAGGTTTCCCAGGTTGTGTCGGTGCCTGGAGGGGTCTGGCCGTGGCATGGAGTGGGTGGTGGTTCTTGTGCAGCCTCTGAGACCAGTGGGACCGGGGAAGGGGCTGGGGCATGTCCCTGGGTGGGTTTTGGGGTGTCAAGGCTGCGCTGGGGAGGACAGCTGTGCTCGACAAGGTTTGGAAAATGGGAGTGAGCATTGGGTGTCCAGATGTGCTCAGTGAGGAGTTCCCAAGTCCTCATGTCCCCTGGCCTTGCCTTCCTGCACTCCAAGTGTTTTGGGTTGGATCCTGTTGGGTTTAGGCCATTTCAAGATGTCCTGTGGTTCAGGGCATCCCAACTAACCAAGGACATGCTGTCTCCAGCTGATGGGGTGTCCCTGGCATCGGCTGACATTGGCTGCAGGAGAGCATCCAACCCCCATTTTGGGGCTTTAAGTCTCCATTTAGACACTTGAGGTCAGATTGCATACCTCAAAACTTGGTGGCTTGGGTTCCCTGGGTTGCAAAACCGTCACCTCTCCTTGAGCTCTGAGATGGGAAAAACCAAGTCCACTCTGGGAAAGGGGAGAAAACCCAGGCTTGAGGGGAATTTGCTTGATGTCCAGGGTGGGATTTTTCTCCCTATACCCAGACTAATTTTGGAGGGCCTTGTGGTGGCAGGGGGAGGCTGAGCAGAGCTTGCTCCCTCCCAGTGGTGTCTCCAGCAGCCCAGTGCTGGCTGGAGCTTCCCTGGGAGCCTCCACTTTGCACCTATTTACATGGCTGCCTCGCTTTATGGTGGTTTATGTCATTATATAAATATTGTCAATTGCCATAAAACAAGGCAAAACCACTGGAAAATGTCATAAAATAGATGTTTCCAAGTTTCCTAAAAGGAAAAATGTCAGGGAGGTTTTGCTTTTCGTAGCGACTAATGTTTGCTTCTCCTCCAGGTACCCGTCCTGCCCTCCCTGCCTTTCCTGTCTCCCTGGATGAGGTGAACTCAGATATCCCCATTCCTCATGGGCTGGTGTGGCAGGGGAGCAGCCTGGCATGGGGGTGCAGTGCCTGGGTGACAGCTCAGCAGCCAGTCCTGCCCTCAGGATGCAGGTTGGAGGTGAGGCAGCCCCTACCTTGCTTAGTGCGTTTGTGATCTGGAATTGGGAAATTTAAATTTGGGGGTTTCACCCCCAGCAGAAGGAGAACAGTTTGGGGAGCTCCAGGTGGGTCACACTTTGTTCCTCCAGTCCCTTCCCTCGGGCAGGTCTCTGCCTTGCACGGGCTCTGCCTCAGCCAAGCCTTAGAGCTCTTCACAGGCCTCATGGGGACAGTCCCTGGCACTCGCTGTCCCACCTCCTTTGTCTCCAAGGATGTGGCCACCTTATGCAGGGATGCCAGGGGGCTACAGCTCCAGAGGGAGTGAGGGCAGAGCTGGTGTGGTGTGGATTTGGGAGAGCTGCCTGAGTTTGGGAGTAAAACCAGTGGCCAGCCAGGACCTGGGTGTCATCTGCACAGATTTTCTGTCATCTGAGGGTTCATGATCTGCTGACAGCACTGGAGAGGACTGAGCCCATGAAGGAGATCTCAGGGGTGGCTGTAGCGGAGACTCAGGGATCTTCTGGAGCACTTCTGGGACTGGATGCCAGTTTTTAGCCAAGTCTGGGTGTTTCCTTGGGGAACCTGCTTATTAGCTCCTTGACTGTGGATCGGTGGCTGGGAGGGCACCCCGTGGGCTCACGCTCCTTCAGCATGGTGGTGACAGCACTCAGGGCACGGGGGCTGGAGTGAGGAGTCACTCCCCGAGTTATGCACACGGGGAAGTTGCCCACCAACAAGGTCCCCTCTTGCCTGTGCCTAAACTGGGCTCAGAGCATCATCACGGCTGGAGACCTCGACCTCCCCAGGGACCACACAGCGGGTGGTGGTTACGGCTCTGGGGTGCCAAAGTCTTCAATAACCCGTCAGTCGATCTCGGATCTGTCCTTGGCAACAAGTCTCTGTTTAGCTTCCTCTACAATAACTGTCTTGGTCAACCTAAGCTGCGAATACGTATTTTGGGGTTGGGGGGTTAATTTCCAGCGTTGCTGTTGATTAGTTTCTTACAGGTTTGATGTTCCCATGCCGTGCTTTGGAAGCAGCAGATGTTAGCAGCTGGAAGGCAGTTTGGTGTTTCTGAGTTCTTCAGCAGTGGGGGGCAGGAAGAAGCCTGGGGAGGGGGCACTGGGTGCCGCGCCCACACTCGTCTTGGTTTGTGTCCATGTGCGCGATTGTTTTTGTTGGGTTTAGTTTTGTTTTCCCCTGGAATACGAGGTGCAATCCCGACAGCCCCACGGCCGCGATCCCCCTCCCGTCCCCCCAGCCCGCCCCGGCGGCGCGGCCCCGTCGCCGGTCCCTGCCCGCCCCAGCTCTACACAAAGCAGCATGCACAGTCAGTCTCTCCCTCCCGCACCCTCCGTGGCCTTCTCCTCCTTTTAGGCTTTCTTACACTTCCCCTTCTTCTCCCGCTGCTGGAACTTCCTGAGCCGCCGGGCCCACGTATCCCGCCACTGGATCACCAGGCTGGTTTTGTCCGCAATGATGCCGCTCTGGTCAGGAGAGTCCTCGTTGTTGCCCAGCAGCAAATACTTCTTCATGGGCTTGATTTTGGGGCACTTGCACGCTATGTCCTTGGAGTGGATCCACAGGGTCTGGTCTCCGCGCCGTATCCGGTTGCTCCCTTGTTTGTAGACGGAGATGATGTTCACCGTGAACTTCCACCAGTCAGCATTTTTTTCCGCTTTCAGGATGTGGATCTGGACAGCTGGAAAAAAACCAACACACGAGGCAAGAGAGGAAAAGATGTTACCGTGTGAGCTGGCAAGAAGAAAATGAATTTCAAGTCTTACCTAACGGGCTGTGTGAGGAAGAGGGGGTTTGTCTCCGCAGCCCAGGCTGGGGATGGCAGCAGACAAAGGTGCCCCAAAACTGACCCTGTCCCCAGGCCACCCACCATGAGCAAGAGCATCCAATTGTGGCACCTGAGTGTCTCAGCAAATGTTCTAAGACCACCACAGACTTGGGAGATGCTCCCCAGCTCTGCTGCCACACACAGCCCTTGGTCCCCGGGGAACATGGACGTGGTAACCCAAGGCCCGCAGGGGCTGCAGGAGTGGCTGTAACAGCAAGAACCATGGGCACTCCCTGTGCTGGAAGCCCTGGGAATGACACATGGCTACCCAGAGCAGTGGCAGGGACCAGGTTGCTCATCCTCCTCTCTGTGTCCTAGGGAGGACCAGCATCTCCCAGGACATGGTTGTGAAACAAGCACAGACAGAGCAGCTCCTGGGGCTGTTGGTGCAGTAACATCTGCCCCAGCACCTGTGAACTCTTAAAGTGATCAGAAAATCTTCCAAAACCAGGTGGATTTGTGTACACTGGACCTGTCTTTTCCCTTGAAGACACAAGCACAGAGAGAATTACCAAACCCTGGGACAGCTGGTGCTTCCAGCCTCAGGGGTGGCTTGAGCACAGGGCACAGCCCCCTGCATGAGGTGTTGTGGAGGGCAGGGCAGGGAACTGCCTGTTTCCAAACAGTGCCAAAGCCCCAGGCTGTGTCCTAGGTCCTGGGATGAATATTCTTCCCAATTCACATGTCCAGAGAGCAGCTCATGCTTCAGCCAGAGGATGTGTTTCTGCAGGGACCCTCCTGCCCCTCTGCTCTCCCTTCCTCACTGGATGGGCAACTTGGTGCTTCTGCACCAGGATCCTCAGGCAGCTTCAGGTTTTAAGAGAAGATGAGCTCCAATCTGGAGCAAAACACTGGGACTGGTCCTTATCTCCAAGCACTTGGAATCTGGAGGTAGGAAACACCTGTGTGGGGCTCCAGCACATCTGCTCAGGGGCAGTGCAAGGAGAGAGCTCCTCATGAGACCCCAGCCTTGGAGCAGGACACTGAGCAGGTTCAGCCCTATGGATGGACCTGGAAACGGGGAGGTTCCCTGGTCAGATGTTTTCCAGGAGATGTTCCTCAGTCAGAGTTGTCCATGTCTCACTGTGGAAGAAGCCATGGTAAAAGCACAGAAGAAGGACTGAGGATGGGGCTCAGTGATCACAAGGGTCAGTGGCAGTGTCCAACTTTACTTCTGGCTCTGGCAGTCACTGGAGCATCTCTGCAGGTGCTGAATAGCAGCACTGGGCTTCAAGGGGATCCCTTGGTGTGCAGCAGCTTGGCAGAGAACCGGGAGAGCCCAAACCCCCAAAGCAAGACTGACATGGGAGCACAACTGTGATCCATAAGCAAGATGATGATGTATTCCAAGCCTGGGATGGTGCTGGACACCAGGATGCTCGAGGGGGAGGCTCTGCTCACGAGTGAGTTCAGAAGCCCCTGCAGCCACCATGGTTTTGTCCTGCAGCCCCGGTGGCCCCAAGCAGACAATGGTGACTTCTGCCAGCCTTCCTTCTCCTCTTCCTCCTCTTCCTTGGACACCTCGCCCCTGCTGGACCACATCCATGTCTCCTGGCCATCCCTGCAGGTGCTGCTGTGCCCTCCTCAGGTGACATCCCTGGGTTTAAACCTGACTTGGGTTTAAACCAAAGGGAAGGAAAGAGACACAAGTGGGAAGGGAGCGTTTGGCCCCACAGCACGGTGAGGAAGAGGAGATACAAGCCTGGAGGCAGCTTCTGCTGCACCAGTGGGCTTCCTCCTGACAGCAGTTCCTCACAGTGCAGGGGTGGCAGACAAGGATGGGAGTTGCAGTCAGCTGGGATCTCATCCTCCAGGGAGTCTGAGCACATTCCTCCTCACTAAAACTCAGCTTCCAGGAAAATCTCCTCACCAGGCAGTGACTACCCAGCCCTCCTAGGGTTGCTGACTGTTGCTGACTGTCCCCACCAGCAGAGACAGAGGGAAAATTCCGGGTGGTGACGCCACCCCAGGCTGGGAGAGCAGGCAGGGACTCCATGCAGGCTGGTGTAGTCCAACTATAAAGTGCTTTTTGACTAAATCTTTGAGCTTTTCCCTTTTTCCCACTCTTCCCTCATGCCCTGGGAGCTATAACCCCCTGCCCATCCACCTGACTGTCTCAGCTGTCTGGCCAGGCCCAAGCAGGGCCAATCCTGCTTCTATAAATTAACAGCAGGAGAAGAAACCCCCCACAAAAAACAGGCCAAACTCTCCCATTTGCTTTTTAACAACCCAATTTCCCCCCACTGGGTTAGAGATGGAGGAGAATCACCCCCTCTATAAAAACACACCGTGCCAACTGATCCCAGGCTCTGGGAGGAAGCAGAGCTCTGCAGCTTTTTAACACGTTGCAAAATATATGGGGTATTTTTTTTTTTCAGAGCATGTCATGGAGGCCAGATGCTTTCATAAAAAAAAAAAAAAAAAAAAGGAAAAAAAAAAAAAAAAAAAAAAAAAAAAAAA
>VXAY01006464.1:49571-120183 GCA_013399855.1 Oxyruncus cristatus
CTTTTTTCTCTTCATCCCTGCCTCCTGACGCGGTGACATCCTGCTCCTCCCTGCCGGGTGCCCGGGGCCGGGAGCGCCCGGCCGCTTCCCTGCGGGAAAACACAAACTTTCTGCGTTTCCCGGATAAACAGAGTGGGAGGGGATCTGGGAAGAGGCGTTTGGCGCTACTTGTTCGCCGAGGGAGCAGGTGGCGGGCGGCTGTTTCGTGTCCGTCGCAGCTTAGTAAAAAGTGTCAGCACAGCCTTCAGCAGCTTTGCAACTCAGCCCATCCCCTTGATATAACTAATTCTCTGGCTGAGCAAAGAGTTTTCACAGCTAAACACCTTCTTTGTTTTGCTTAATTTTTTAAAAAAAATTTTTTTTTTGAAGTCTTCATTTTAGGGTTGGTTCGAGCAGGGCTGGGGTTGCTCCCACAGGACTGGGAGCTGTGGGATGCTGGGCCCCTGGTCACCCCGTGCTTTGCTAATGCACCACGTTCCTCCCCGAGGCCATTCATGCAAGAGCTGGGCTCTGTGATCCTTGTGGGTCCCTTCCAACCCGGAATACTGTGTGACTCTTGAGTGCTGATGCTCCCAGGGTTGGGCAGGATGGAGGTGCTGGCAGCAGAGCTGGGGGTGCTGAGTGTTGTTCCCGAGAAGACGCTGCACAAGGCGCCTCTTGCTGCGCTTGCAGTTCCAAAATGAGCTTTAAGCCCCTGCGAAAGCCACATGTTGGTAACGGAAATTAAAGGCCCCTTGATTCTGACATGATAGAACGATTAAAGCCACATTTCTTGGCCTGGGTACCTAACTCGAAATGCAGATATAAGGCTTAGATCCCCAAGGGGATTCAAATTTCTAATCCCAATTTATGCAGCTAAATTCCTATTGATTTCCCCCAGGTAGGGCCCTAAATGCCTTTGCGGGCTGCGATCCAAAGTGGAGGTGTTGTGGCTTGGAGGGGGAGCCCCAGCCTCGATGGTCTGACCTCAGCATTTCAGGGTGAAGGGCATTTTCCTGCCTTCTCTCCTAGGGGGCTGTGCTTCCTCCTGGGGCTCTGGGGGTGGGCCTGGGTGCCCCCCTCTCCTGGTGTCACTGGGTGGGATGTGCAACCAGGCTGAGCCACTAAATGAAGGTACAGTTATCAAATCCTACATTCATAGTTCTATAACCAGAGAGAACAGGACTGAGGAAATGCAGTAGGGCCTGCCTGGGGTCCCAGATACCCTCAGAGGGGGCCAGTGCGGATCAGTGGGGCTGTTTTGACTTGCTGCAATGCCAGGGGGCCGTGGTGGTGAACAGCTTTCATCTCTCTGCCCTTTTCTCTTCCTCCCCAGCATTACTGGTCAGAAATCCCCACACAGGGCTGGTGCACGAGCTGCCCCTTGTGACAGGGGAAACCTTGTGGCAGCATCCAGGTCCCCATGAGCTCTGGGCAAAACTGTGCTTAGAAATGCCAGTGCAGAACACCTAAAGCTCTCTGCAGGCATCTCCAAACCTGTGCTCCAGCTGTGCTGCTGCTTCTGGTGTTCTAACAGTTGGGGGAGGGGAGTGTCTGCTCCCACCTAGGGGATGTGATTTATGTTTCTGTGCTGCAGAATCTGCCCAAGAAGGGGAGGAAGGTGTGTTTTTGTGAGCTCTGGCATCACAGCGATGCTCAAGATGGACCTAAGAGATCCCTCCCTTCACCAGGAGTCAGGGAATCCCAGTTCTTGGCTGTGTCCATGCCCACATCCCACAGCTGAGCCAGCAGTGCTCTCAACCAAAGCCCTGGTGTGGTTCCACGAGCCTATCCAACAACCACAAAACTATTGCAGGTGCTCCAAAGAACTGCTGCAGCCTTAGTCCTGTGGGACAGACAGGACACCGTGTACAGCAGCCTATGGCTCCAATGGTCTTCAGAGCTTCCTGATGCCCTTCCCCATGGCACTGAGTGCTCCTCAAGGCTGTTCAGACTCTGGGAACAAATTTCCAGCCCTTCTTACAGGCAGCAGTCCCACATCTTCAGCTTGTGGCTGAGGGCATGGAGGAACAGCATAAGGAGCAGAAGGGGTGTGTGTGGGGGGAGCCAGTGTTTGTTTGGGAAGGGCGGGGGCAGCAACATCGTGGCTCTGCCCTGTGTTTAAGCAGGGGCTCAGCTGGGTGCTCAGTGTGCTTAAACTGGGCATGAAAACATTGCTGGGAGCTATCTCAAGGCGTCCCAAAGGCAGTTTAACTCCCAGGCAACGTGGGATAAAATGCCATCCACAACTGCCCAGCGCTGGGACAGGAGAGGATGACCCTGTGCCAGGGTTTGGCCTGTAGCAGTCATGGCAGAGATGCCTTTGGCTCTTAGACCTCTGGAGATTTCCCCAGATGACCATGAAATCCTGTTTTGCTTCCCACAGCACTGAGGCTGCCCTTGCTTCCATCCCAAAGACTTATTTTAACATCTCCTCCCTCGGTCTCCGTGAACGACTGTTAGAGTCATTTTGGAGGGTGCCAGCTGTGCTTGCTCCAAGCTTCTAGCTCTTGGCCTTTGCTGCCCACACATCCTGAGGGAGGGGAGGCCCTGGAGTGGCCCTCTCCTTGTCCAGGGAATATGGATGGGATCACCCCTGTGGGACAAGCAGCAGGGACTGCAATGTGTCTGGCTCACAGAGCACACATTGCCTGCGAGGGACCGATGCTGTGACCTAATTTGGGCTGGACTCCAGTGGGAGTCTTTGTCTCAGAGTTGGCTGCTTTAATATAAAGAAGCTTTAATAAAAAAGCAAACTTAGGGAAGAGAATCCCTCCCAGGTTATTCGCTTTAGCAGTGGGATCACTTCTCCCACACCCTTGTCCAGCCATTGGGTGGAGCAGGGGGTCTGTCATGATTAAATTGGCTCCTCTCCCGCACCTGGTGATGACCCAGCTGTTGAGCATGATGCCCTTGGCAAATACGATGTGCAAATCAGTGCCCTTCATCCTGGGCCTGCTGCAGGACAGCCACTGCCTCTGGCTGGTGGCCTTGGCCACCTCTCCAGCACGGCCAGGGGCTGGAACGGGGAGACACGTCTTTTCCGAGCCTTGGACCTGGGATGAGCTGGGACTGGGCTGCTCAAGTCACACGTGCTGTGTTATCTACAGAATGGTCCCCAGGTTTGAAGCAGTCCCTACCTCAGCCTGTGGACAGGGATCCCAAGGGTCTGGATCTGCTCACAGAGGGTCTGTGCAAATTCCTGCTCCACAGCAAGCCTTTGGCACAGCCTTGCATTGAACCACACAGCTGTGAGACTTTGTTGCCTGTCCTTGGTCACCCCCTGAGCTGGCCCAGGGCAGCCTTGGAGCAGCAGTCCCCAGGAGCTGGCAGGGGCTTGGACCATCGGCTGAGACCCAGCCTTGGAGAGGGTCTGTGACCAGTCTGCAAAGGCAGAGGCACCTGCTTGGGCACCAGAACATCTTCTGGCCTCCAAAACAGGCTGAGGAGCACCTTTGCACCAGCACACGAGTAGGGGGGGCACTAAGGCCAACCCTGCCCTGTGCTGATCACACCATGGCACTGAGCTGCACCAGCCCCAGTGGGGCAGTAGGAGCAGCAGCAATTATTTCCACTATTTTTTTGTTTGTCTGTTTTGGTGCTCTGCAGACCTAACCTTTCCCTGGGACCTACCAGAAACAGATACACAAAACCTTTCCTGCAGGACAGCTCCAGGACTCCCTCGGATCAGCTGGCAGGAGCATCCTGAGCCCTGCCTGCAGTGGTTCCTCACAAGACAGCCTGTTCCAAAGATCCCCAGGCAGCATCCAGGCTGCTCCGTGCCCAAACTGGGGACCTGCTGCCTGGTGCTGAGGGAGAAGCTGCCTGAAGCCCTGGCTGGGCAGCCCCGCAGAGGGAGAGCCAGGACCACAGCATCCCAGTGGATAACTGCCATTAACCTCTCCCTTGGAACAAGAAGGTGCAAATGAGCCCACAGTAGCCTCCTTTCTTCTGGCTGAGCAAGATTGATTGAAAAACAAATTGGCGCAAATAAAGCATGTAATTAGATTAAAGACTCTCGCCTGGAGCGGGCGGAGAGCGGCAGCGAGGGCTTCGCAGGAGCCCGCAGCCCCTTCTCACCTCCCCAGCACCCAGCGCGGCTTGGGGGCCACGGGACACTCCGGCATGACCCCCAACACCCGCAGGATGCGGCCAGGGCTGCCCATGACCTCAGGGGAACTGCCCTTGCCAGGCCTGCCATGCTCAGCCACTCCAATTCCAGCTGTGCTCCAGGCGTGGTTTGGGTGCCTTTGGTGCATCCATGGGAGCCCTGGTCATGGTGTTCAGAGGGAGAATCACCCCCACAGACCCCTGAGCCCCACTGTGTCTCGGGGTGAGTTTGCTCCCTGCCTCCTGGGCTGCCTGCTGCCAGTTTGGGAACAGGAGAGAATGGCCTGAGTGATATCTGGTGTTTTGGGACATGGGTGCCCATAGCAGCCATGGCCTCATCGGCATCCCGATTTTCCCAGATATAAAGGGAGTATGATATAAAGGGAGTATGAAGGCTCTGGAAGAGATGCTGGTGACACAGTGGGGACAGTCCCACCGTGACCCACGGGAACAGTGCAATGGAAAACACCACACCAACATTGAGTTTTACGACTCATCCACCCCCTCCTCTCCACCCTCGTCACTCTATCCCGGGAGCACACAGGGCTGGCAGCACATTTTCTACCCCCTTCCCACAGGATCAAACCCAGTAGTGAGCCCCAGGACTAGTGGGGGTGCCAGCCCTGACAGTGCTTCGTCCGCACCCGGGGCTTCCCCTCTCCAAACATATCCCGAGCTGCTGACGAGCTCCAGGGGTGCTGCTCCCCCAGCTCCAGGGGTGCCCTGGGACGCGGAACGGCCAAGAGCCACTGGCAACAGGATTAAATACATTCATAGGAAACCATCTGTCCTCGGCAGCATCAGCCACCCCGTAAATCCCTGCCCGACAGCAGCTCCCGGCCGAGCGGAACCAGAACATGGAAAATCACACTTCGAAGCAGAGCTGGTGCTGGGGACAAGAGCTTTGTTTCTCCAAGGGGAATCGCCATCTGGAAATGTCCCAGGATGGGCAGAGAATCAGCTCGTTTCACTTCAGAATCATCATTATTGTTTTGCAAATGGGTCTGACGGTGACGCTGAGCTGGGCAGTCCTTGCTCCGAAGCTTGTGGCTTGGCTACAGTGCCCGGGGCTTGTGGGCACCGAGGTACCCCCAGGGTCAGAAGGACAGTTCCTTAGGCAGTGTCCAGAGCTGGGGACGTGGGGATGGAGGGAGATGGAGATGAAGAGATGTGGGATGGAGAGATGAGGGATGGAGGGATGTGGGGATGAAGGGTTGGAAGGATGGAGGGATGTGGGGATGAAAGAACAAGGGGATGAAGGAGTGGAGGGATTTGGTGGTGGAGGGAATCGGGTGCAGGGATGTGGGGATGGAGGAATGGAGGGAGTTGGGAGTGGAGGGATGCAGGGATGGAGGAATGAATGGATGTGGGGATGCAGGAAGCCCTACACTGGGGTGATAAGAGCACAGTGCAGTCGTGTGTGAGGCTTTTCTGCATTTCAGCAGTTTTGTGGAGTTTGTTTTGGTTTTTTTTTCCCACAGACTTTCTGAGATATTTTGAAGTGACCAGAAGTTTCCTCTCTGGCAGCCCCTCACCCCTATTGTGCTCACAGCCATTCACTGCAGATCACCATGAGAAACCTCTTTTCAGGAGGGAGCTGGACGCTGGGGCCGATCAATCAGTCAATCAATCATGCAGTCAATCCATCACCTTGCTTAGAGCCCGAGACAGGTGAGAGAATACCCATGCAGGGCTGAATTCATTCCTCATTTGGATGGGTACAAAGCTGGAGACCCCCAGACTGAGCCCAGATTTACACCAGGGTGACTGAGATGACAGTTTCTCCCCCGAGTGTGCCGCAGGCAGCTGGGCAGGCTTTTATTCCCAGGCTGTGGGATGCCCTCGGCTCTCCACAGACAGAGCTGACACTCGCTGTTAGAGCTTCCTCGGAGTGAAGTGCTGTGGCTTTTCTCTCCACAAGGTCCCTCTGGCCATGCCCCATCCCATCCTCACCCAGAGGAGCAGGCAGGGCTGTGCCCTGGCAGCTCCCCCGCCCCGGCCCTTCGGGAGCCCTTTGGGAAGGAGGTGAGCAGTGCCGGCCCCTGTGCTCGGATCTGGTGCTGCTGATCCCCTCCAGACCCTGGGAGTGCTGACACGAGTGGCAACACACATTCACACACTCCTGTTCACTGAACACCAGTGCTGGGAGATGGCTGAGGCTTCCAATCCGAAGGAAAGCTGAGCCTGGCTGTGCTCCTGTCCCTGCTCATTTTCCGAGCAAGCCTCGCACCCCTCGCAGATGTTGTGGAGGCAGCTGGCGGCTCACATGGTGTTGACTCGTTGTTTCCAGCTGCTGCAGCTTGTTAAAAGGAGCTGTGGTACATTTAATCCTTTCCTACTGTCACTCTTGCCTTGAAGCTGTTGCTGCAGTGGTGATCATGGGGTGTCTATGGGGTGTGAGCAGGAGGACAGTGATGCACAGCCTCTGCTTGGAGTGGAGCTGTGGGGCTAAAAAGGCACGTTCCCATGGGGATGCAGGGGTACAAGCTAGCTAGGAGGCTGGGAATGAGGAGATTTCTCCCAGCTGCCCGAGCCATGAAATTCAATCACAGCTCCTGTACATGTGGTGGGAGCAAGGGATTTATTTAACTCATCTTCTACCTGTGCCTGGTGAGGTTTTGCTGGGGTGGTGCAGATGCTGGTGGCAGCAGACCCCAGAGACCCCTTTTTCCTCCATGCCCATCTATGGAGATGGGCTGTGAGCCTCTGACCACCCTCTGAAATCTGCATTTTGCCCTTCTGCTCAGGGATGCAGGAGCCCATTCCTGATGCTCACCCTGTGACTGTCCCAGGAGTGATGGTGTGTACCTGGGAGCGGGGGACTCTCAGAGGGTGGCCTTGCATCACCTCAATTCATCCAGGCATGGGCAGGCAAAGATTAAAGTTTTTAACATTCAGACAAAAGAAAAACAACCTTTTTTTAGGGCCTGAATGCTCTGGCTACCTGCAAATGCTGCTGAAACAGGAGTTCCAGGTGATAAGGGAGGTCAATTTTCCCCATTTCTAGTTCTTGGGGGAGGATCCTGGTTAAATTTGGATATCAAGGCACATACCCACCTCTGCAGTCTGGGAAAGTTGCAACTTGCAGCCAAGCTGTGCACACTGGGGGAGCCCCAGGGATCACCAAGACTGGGGGTTTCCCCCTTTTCTGCACTTGCTTCCAGCCTCTTCCTCACCAGCCAGGAACAAAAGGGCCCAAATGACATTTGGAAAGTCCAGATCTGGTTTTGAAGCTGCAGAGGCTGATTTCCAGGGGAAAACCATGTGAGGCTGCATCAATCCAATCACCTGGTTTTATTTAAGCCCACTAGCCAAAATCATTCACCTCAGATAATCATTCCCAAGCCAATCTGGATTTGATTCAGATAAGACAACAGCTGAGTGGCAGGTTTGTAAACCTTTACCCCACACTGTTATTTTTGTTTGCCCTTTCACTGTGGGCCCTTCTGTGTCTCTGAATGGGACCAGAGAGGAATGGAGTGGTAGCACGAGCTCTTCTTGCCTCAGAAAGACTGCAAAAGTGAGGAGCAGCCCCTCCTCATCCTCCAATCTCCTGGAATGGGAGAGCATGAATGCATTTCATCTAAACAATTCAGTTTTGGACTGTTTTCCCAAATTGATTGGGACCTCTGAGAGCTAAGCAGAGCCAGGCAGGACCCCCCACACCAAAGCTGATGTTGTCCCACCCCTTGTACCAAGGCCAGGTTTGGCCCATGGCCTTCTGCAATGTGCCCCTCGCTGGCTCAGAGTGGAGTGATGCTCACTCAGCTCTTGGCCAGGGTGGTGCTTTCTGTCCCGTGTAGCTTCGAGCAAAGGAAATCAAGCAGCATCTCTCCCAGAACTGGCTGCATCCAAAATCTCCCACTAATTACTTTCTCCACCTCTGTAACCCTTCTGCTCCCACAGCACAGGAGCTCTGGCTTGCAGACACACTGATTGAAGAATTTGTTAAAAACCCCCACGAAGTTCAGCAGAATTCTACAGGGTGGTGGTGGGGGCTGAGGGTTGCCAAGACACAGTGCAGTCAGATGCTCCCCCTCAAGGGGAAGGGATGAAATATGGAGGGTTCAAGCTCCTTGGACATAACAGTACTTAAAAAGTCCTATAAAATCACTGTGAGTAGAATTATGATGGGGTGCTGGGCCCATCAGATTGCTCAGCTTGGCTCAGCTTTCATGAGGAGGCAGGACAAGTGGCTCCTGGTGAGATGGATTGGTCCCTGGTCACCCCTCTGGGCAGGGAGTGGGGAGATCCAGCCCTCCAGTGACACAGGGATCCAAGAGGTGCTGTCAAGTCACTGCTCATGGCTCGCAGGCTGTCAGGATGCCCCCATGGGTAGCCTTTTCCCAGCCTCCAGCAAGGGTTCCTCTGCTGAAGGGAGGTGTCTCTGACCCTGCTGAGACGTTCTCAGTTACTGGCTTTATGGCAACTCAGTTGGGCTTGGGCAGATCCCTAAATAACCCCTGTCCCCACAATGAGGATGCAGAGATGTGGGACTCACTCCTTCCCTAGTGGAGCTGTTTGCTGCCAGGGGCTGCAGGGGCTCAGAACCAGGGGGTGCAGCCCTGCCAGCAGCACCAGGGACAGAAGGTCCCTCTGGAGAAAGGCTGGAAAACCCTGCAATCACCTACCCAAAGCCTTGGTCTAAGGTGAGGTGCACCTCCTGACCGACCTGCCTGTGATCCCTGCAGCCATCCCTTTTGGCATTCTGGGAGATGCAGGGCTGGCAGGGAGCACCCGGCTCTCCCCACTTCTTACACAGGGACCTGCTCCTCATCAAAGCATCCACATTTTGTGCCTAAAGTGGGCTGTGCACCCCCTTGTCCTGCTCGAGGGTCCTAGTGCTGAAGGCTCCATGCTTGTCCTGACCCTGTTGAGGGGCCAGGGGGGCACCAGCCCCAGCCCTGCCCCAGCCCACCCCACACAGTGCCTGGTGCTGGGCTGGTGGCCGTGACTCACAGCCTGGGGCTCCCGCAGGTCACACTGCCACAGCACATCAGCTCAGGGCAGGCACTGACAAGGGCTCTGGCCAATCGAGGTGGCACCTGGGGATTTGGGAGGGCCAAATGCAGCTGCCCCAGCTGGCATTTGCCCAGGGCAGTGGGGAAGTTCACAGAAGGAGTTGTTTCCCCAGCCGTGTTGGTATCTGCATGGAGCCCACAGGTGGCCAAGGTGGGGACATCCTCACACCAAGTGCCCTTACAGCCAGGACAAGATAGAGGGGCTAACAGGAGCTTGGGGAGGGGCTCTGGGTGGCTGAAAGAAGATGGTGAGCTGCACTATAACATATCATTAAGCTCCTGAGGATCTGGGGAAGAAGATTTCTCCTGATGGAGTTGGATAACAGAGGCTGGTATTGCCAGGAAACAGTGTTGTAAGGAAGAGAAGACCCGCTCCTGCTTGGCTTCAGGTTAAGTGTGATGGTTCCTCTTCCTTATAACCGAAAACCTTGTTTAGTGCGGACTCCCCAAACAACACACCTCATGTTGGCACCCAATGCCTAAGGCAAAGCAGCCAAAGGGCTGCTCAGCAGGGCTGGGCTGGAGGGAGGCTGCCTAGGGCAGCCCTTGGTGTGTCCTCAGGCTCCTTCCAGCCCTGCAGCTTGGAGGGAACACTTTCAGAAGCACAGAGGAAACAACAGGCACAACCCAGGGCTGGGAGATCATTCTTGCCCAGACCAATCTGATAGTGAAACACAGAGTTGCTGCTTCTGCATTTACATGTAGCAGGACTTGTCCTTTAAATCAGTCCTACAGAACACCCTGGGATTTACCTTGCCATGACACTGGAGACCTAAGACCTTGTCCCTTTGCTCCCTGGGTTCCCCACCCTGGGAGAGCTCCTGAGCACACAGCAACACATGCAGCCTGTGTGACAATCCTTGCCACGGGATGAGCCTCGGCTCAGAGTTCAATTCAAGGTGACGTCCATCACTTTTAGTACAAACTCCTTAATTTATGCACCCGCCTACACTGCTGAGGCAAAAGTAAACAGCCTTTACACCTCGTGTCCTTCACAGCTGTGGCACTGCTCAAATGCCCCAGGAACCTGCAGGCAGTGGGTCACCCTTTCCCGGGACTCTCTGGATCCTGCCATCATCCCCTGCTCAGACCCAGACATGAGACACATTGTTATAACACACACAGGTCACATCAGCATCTGAGATTGCTTGGCACAAGGAATGCACAAATCTGGGAATATAATGGGAATGCTCCTCTGCAGCAGTAAGCAATGATTAGGTATTTTTCCTCTTTTGGAGGACTTTTGGTTCTCCAGTCCTTCTCCACCAGAAAAACTCCTTGGAGCTGTTCTTATCCTTTTGAGAAGGTAACCATGAAACTTTGTAATCAGCCAGTGGTGGTTTCAAATCCTTACCTCTTTTTCATCAAGTGTTGGTTCCACATTGAGTGGAACCACACAGTGGGTTCCACCCTGTGTGCCTATGGATTTAGAACCTCTGGAAAAACCTCTCTCCACCTTCTCTACGCTCCCACACGCTCTGAGGAACACACGTCCCTCAGGATGCTGCACAGCTGTTTTGAACACTCCGACACTTGGGTGTAAAAGGAAGCCACTTGTCCCAGTACAAACACCAGAATTTACGTATTTAATGCAGTTTCATTCGAGGGAGGGGGTTGCTCAGAAGATTTTTAGCATCAAAATGCTTCAAAAGAAGAGAGAACATACCTGCGGGCTCCTCCGTGCTGCTGGCGGCGGTGGTGGGCGGCGCGGCGGGGATCTCTGTGCAGGACAGCAGGGAGACACGAATAGAGGGGAGATAAAAGAAGGAGGAGTTATTCCAAATCCCAGAGAGCCTGGCCCCTGCACACACTGCATGTTCCCTCCCCAGCCGTGTCTACCAGCACGAAGGGTTTCCCAAATATGTCCCAGAAAGAGCCAAGAGCCCCAGAAACCAGTGCACCAGGACCGTACCTACTGGGGAGTCAGGCCTCCCTAGAGGGTGTGGGAAAGGGGTTTTTTTAAAAAAACATGTTGGCTTGTGGCTTGTTTGTGTTTCCCTTAAATGTGTGAGGTGACACTTGCATCCCTGCAGAGAGATGCAATGCTTTACCTACACAAACATTTCTGGTCCCTGGTTTTGATTTGGGAGCAGCTTTGCAGAGTGAAAACCACAGAATGTTTGGGATATTCATGCTGTGTTTGTTGAAGTTAAAAGGATGGGCTGTGGATGGAGGGAGGGCCCCAGCTTTGCAGGATGCTCTCCTTTCCCAGAGCACATACAGATATCCTTCACACATTCAGGGTATGATGATGCAATATCTCTGCGTTCCTGGTAACCCTGGTGGGGGAACTCCCTACCAGCCCAGTTTGAAAGTGGAATTTTGGCAGGAGCTGGGGGTCAACATTTGCCTCCTTCTACTTGTGCTTTTGGGAACACACCTGGCCACAAAGGCAGGGTTTGCTGGGGTCAGTTTGCACTGTGGTGACAGCAGCTCGTAGGGGTGCAGCCCAATCAGCATTAGGTGATTTTTTTTCAAGTCATTCACCCTCATGCAATTAAACACAGGCATAGCCCATGTGAAAGACATCGTGCATAGTCAGGCAGCACATGGACAGCCAGCACAGCCATCCCAAAAGGCTGGATGGGTGCTCCTGCCTGCAGTGCAGACAGACCCTACTGGGGTCTTGTTCATTCACCATGAGGCGTTTTTTGCATGACTGTAAGTCTCTGGGACAAGGAAAATATAAGCAGTGGTAAATCAGAGAGTAACTGATTTACCGTGCAGGCAAGGTGGCAGCCCCTTGCTCGTGTCAGTGAGCCTGTGCCAGTGGGAGAGCAGCGTGGGCAGGGACGGAGCCCTCCACTACACACGGATCAAACATGTGTGAACTCCCTCCCCTCCCACGCAAAGGATATGCTGACTGACATTTTTCGAGGATGAAAATGTGCTGGTTTGGGTTTTTCTGGGATGAGGGAATTGTGAGTTGCTCATATCTTCACTTTAATTGCTATAGTGTCCTATGTGCAGATCCAGCTCCCAACAACTGCACATGGGCCTGACAGCCAGGCCAGAGCCTGGCCTGGAAAGCATTTTTAGCAGAAGCTTTGGCCCCTGGGCAAGGATGTTTTGCAGTGACACAGAAGTAAGTGGCTCCCATGGGTGCTGGATGGTGGTCAGGTGGCAGGGCCAGGCGGGGCAGCCCTGCCAGGCTCACACCAGGGTTGAGAGCTGCGTGAGCACAGCTCAGCTCCAAACCCCTGGATGGGTCATGTTGAAATCCTGTGTCTGTCTTTACTTAGTGCAGCAAATCCCAAGGGAGCTGATGCAAGGAACAATTTATTCTCTGATTTGCCATGGCCCTGGGGAATGATTAATGATAAACCTTTGTGCATACTTGCTGCAGAGCAGACTGGAGCCACGACTGGAGATCTTGGGGAAACAAGCATCTGGTTTGAGCTCTTGCTGTCCCATTGCAACATGGGGAAAAATAAATCTCAAGTGACCAAAACCTACCCCAGAATGTATGTTTTCTTCAGCAGGAGAAGGTGGAGAAAGGGTATCTGCCCCATAATTTGGGCACGGCCATGCTGAGAGGGAGATGCTGCGAGGGGACAGTGCAGGAGCAGACTGCAGATTCCCAGCAAAGGCTTGATTTTTTTCAACCTTAACTTTATTTGTTGGGCCTTTTTCCCCTTTTAGCAGCAGGGAATCACCCTTGAGGGGGGCAGTTCCTCCTTCCCAGCCCATCCCAGGCACACTAATTTTGACGTTTCCTTTCGTAAGCGGGGCGGGGGGGAGATGTCTCACAAAGTGAGTGAGCCACTGAACCATCCAACAGCAGCAAACCCAACAGGCAGCAGAGAGGAGCACTGGGCTAGAGCCCACCATTGCCTGGGCAATGAGGGCTCAGCAGGGGCTGACTGGGGATCTGGATGTTTGCAGAGCAAATGTTGCAGTGGAGACACTTCGGGAGCTGTACCTGGTACCTCCTGCTGTTGTTTTAAGAGCAGAGGAGGAGAGCAGCTTTGGGAAGGCAAATTGGAAAGCAAGCCCAAGGAAGCAAATGATAAAACAGCCCGTTTCTGGGAGGGTTGTGTGAGTGCCAGATCCCCTTTAGCAATCCAGGTGCTATCACTGTGTTACTGTAATGGCAACTCCACCAGAACAGCAGCTCCTCTGATTTGAGCTCTGTGTCAGTGCAGCACAACCTGGTTTTGGAGAGAAAATCCTGTTTGTAGCAATCAGGCCTGATATGGTACCCAAAAACAAATGTGCTCTTGAGGCACCTTTGCTCCATAAAGCAAAATCAAATTACTGTCAAACTGGTCTGTAACTGCACTTACATAACCCACCCAATGAGGCACGTGAGCTGTTTGGAAGCTACTGTTGGATTTTGGACTATGTTCCCTCCCGTGGGCAGTGCAGGGGTACCCAGGCAGCTCCACCCCCCGAGCATTGCCCACTAGCTCGGTCGTGATAGGGTTAAGCAGCTTCCTTAACATGGGCAGTGGCTCCTGCGGGTTTTTAAGGGTTAATATCTCTAATCCACAGAGACTGAAAGAACGATCCACCTACTTATGCAGGGGGCGATGGGAGACCGGCTTTGCTGGTAGCCTTTGGCGCATCGGTTGCAGGTGATGCCGGTGACGCCGTCCTTGCAGGGACACTGGCCCGTGGTTTGGTTACAGGTTTGGCCGGCGGCACCCACGGGATGGCAATCGCACTCTGTGGGGGGAACACACAACGAGAGGGTCAGGGGAGAAGCAGAGCGGGCGCAGGAGGCTTTGTGGAGCAATCCCGGCGCGGCTCCAACCTTTCCTGCCGCCGGCAAACATCCCACCCAGCCAGCGACCGCACTGCCCCGGACCAGAAGTGGCGTTTGGCAGAGGGGCTGCGGCGCCCCGTACCTGGGCACAGAGGGGATGGCACCGGAGAGAGGGTGGCCCTACCACAGCCCATCCCGCTGCGGAGATGGAAAAGCAGCCAGGATGTCTCAGGTGCTGCACAGCCCTGGGGAGGCAATGTGGGGACACCCACCCGTGGACACAGAATCACGGAGGATACCGAGTTGGGAGGGGCCCAGAGGGGGCATCGAATTCAACTCTTAGCCCTGCACAGGCCCATCCCCAAGAGTCACACCGTGCGCCCGAGAGTAAACGTAAGTGCCTTATCCATGAGTGCTGTGATCAAGAGTTTGCAGGACTCGAAGAGGAGGGGAGCAAGAAAGCAGCAGCCACTGCCCCCACCCCAGCAGCCTCAAATGTCCTCAGGCTCCCAGGAGCAGTGGCAGGACTGTAAGGAAGAGGGACAAAACCCAGGAGTGTTTCATCGCCCCTTCAGCACGTGAGATCTCAGGCAGGGAGCGAGTGCTTTCAGAGATGCTGGGAATTCATTTCACGAGCACTACAAGACAAACCAAACCAGCCACCCTCCTCCTTTCAGTGCTTTCGCTCGAGCCCTTCCCTGCTGAGCAGCATCCCTGGCAGCTGGCACTGAGGGAGCAGGAAGGAAATGCCCTTGTGGGATGCAGGCAGGCTGGAGGACCTGCTGTTCCCGGCCAGATGGAGGGAGGCTTGACGGCAGAGCTGGGCAGATGTGAAGGGTTTGGCAGGGGATGTAAATACTGCACTTGAAAACATTCACCATCTCATTTCCCACAGTGGGACTTACCGGCGCAGCTGTTTGGTTAAAAAAAGAAAAGAAAAAGAAAAAAAAAGCCAAAAAAAAAAAAGGATCAGGGCTTGTTATCATCACTGCTCCAAAAGGATTATGGCCTCTCACATTTGTTAACAGCCCTGATTTCTAAGAGCTGCAAGTGCCGTGCCAGACTGTGGTCTGCCCCTGCTGAGCAGTGGCAGGGAGAGGCAGGAAAGCAGGAAAGCTTTCCTTTTCTTCTGCAGCATCCTCGGGAAGGAGCCAGCCAAATCCCTCCCAGGGGAGCACTGATCCCGCTCTCCTTCTGCCCCTCAGGGGAGATGCCTGCTAGAAAAGGGGTTTGGGGGAAAATGTGCCCCACTGCCCAAAATCTGGAGGGGGCTGGTCTGTAGGTCAGGACCGGTAAGAGTTTCTCCATGGGCTCCAGTGGCTTAAAACACCCCCAAGTGCCCCAGACTGGGCATATCAATCCCATGAGGGTTTGTTCTGGACCCTGCAATGATTCTTAGTTTGGCTGGCAAACCCCTGGCTCTGAGACACCCTAAATCTGCCTCATTTAGGGACAATAAATCACATCCCACATTCATTTGTGCTGGGTGTCCAAGCTTTGTTGTTTGGCTGGAGCTTCCCTCCAACCCACCTCAGCACGATCCTGCTCCAGCTTCCCTGTACCAGCAGCTCCCAGGCTGATCCCTCTCCCAGCAGGGTTTGGATAGTGCCTCTGGCCTCCTTGCACTGGGATTTCCCCTTCTCCTCACATGGGACATCCCATCCCTGTGCAGCCCTTCCCAGAGCACCAGCAAACTGCTGCCATCCCTGCTCCACCAGTCTTGGATGGGAAGAGATGGAGCCTTGCCAAAACCTGATGGTTTTTCACATGGGAGGGAAAAAAAAAAAACCCTTCAAGAAACCAACAAAGCTTTTGCTTCTTTTCTCCTCTTTTCCTAACATCTGATTTGTTTTTTTTGGTTAAGAGTCCTGCTTTCTCCCCGGCTGTGAGCTGTCCCTGGGAAATAGCTGCTTGCAAACCTGCCCACAGCAGAAAATTTGCTTTTCTAAACTTAATTTTGATTGAATAAGTTTCAATATGAAATCAGTGTGGCTGGTGATGAACTCAGAGAGCAGAGGGGTGTTTAGGTGGGAAAACCTGCACACTGCAGCCCATGACTTTGATAACACTAGGGGAGAGGAAACAAAAACACATGAAATGAAAGAGTGCAGAAGAGCCAGGACAGAAAAGAGTTAAAGAAGAGCAGAGAGGCAGGAGTTAATACAAAAATAAGCAAATCAGGGAAGGGTTACACAAGAAGAGGCAAAGGGCAGGAGGATGGGGAGGAACATGCCTCATGTTTCAGGCGTCCCCTCTGGGGCTGTACGCTGGTTTCAGGCATTGCCTGCAAACCCCTATCCTGTGAGTAATCCTCCCCCTTGTGAACGGATTGCACTGATTTCAGTGGGACTGCTTGGACGAGAGAGGGAAAGGGAGGAAAAAAAAGCCTTGATGATGAGTAAGATTTCCAGAATCAGGCTCTTGGAGGCTGGGATGCAGAGCGCAGAGTGCTCTTCTGGACACCACATAAATAAATAGCGATGCTGCTGCTTCCTTCCCTCATGAGGTAATGCCTCGGCACAGCTCGGCCGGAGCTGCTGGGTTATTTTTACAGCCGTATCTGTCTGAGGCTGTATCCTCTCCCCAGTCTGGGCTCCTGTGAGGGCTCTGCAGCATGAGTGTCACCTGTGTCCCCACCGGCACGTGTGATGTGCCCAAGGTTGCAGAATAGACAGGTCATGGAGGAGCTGGGACTCACCAGCTCGTGATCCAGGACCTCACCAGGACAAAGCCCTGGTTGATCTCTGACAGCTCATTCTGGCACACGGTGGGGTAAATCCCCTCTGGGTGTAGGGATGTGCTTTTGGTTGGGGCACAGGACCCTGCGCGTCCGTGACCACTGCCCTGGGCAGAGCACTCCGGCTCCTCCAACTCCTGCCCCCAGTCTGACTTGTCTGTCTTCCAGAAAACTCTCTGAATCAGCAGCAACTCAGCCCTCGTGGCGCAGGGAGGCAGGAGGTGGTGGAGGCAGTGCCTGCAGATGTGTATTTGCTGTCCCTGTCCTAGAGAAACTGAACCAGCGCCAGCAATTAGGAGCAATTAAAGGTAATTTGCAGTTCCCTGGCCAGTGCAAACACTTGCAGCCAGCAATTACAGGCTCTTCTCCTTCCCCAGCCATGGAGTGGCTGGGCTGCTGGTGCTTGATGTTGATTTTTCGCGTACGGCTCAAATTCCTTTGGGCTGTAACCCCAAACTGAGGAAAGACTGCAGGAGAGTCGCAGTGGGGGTGTGATTGGTGCCAGCTCCCCCTTTGGCATCCCCATGGCCTTCCCGATGGGCACCTTTGGACTCACAAAACGGCTTTTCAGGCCTCAGCTTCCCTGAGTGCAAGGATCTGTCTGTCCATCACCCACCACAATACAGAGGGTCACAGTGCCCTGCACTGAGCAGAGCCCTTGGGGCCCCAGGGCTGAGGAAACCTCTCTGGTCAGGAAAGGAGGGTGTCTGGGATATGGTTGGGGATAATGAGGGGGATAACAGGTGATTTTTCCACTGTATCCTCATGCCTTGCTTGAAAGGATCACCCCACAGAGGAGGGTGCAAGAGTGCAGTGAGATGAGAGAGGAGCAAAGAGGAATTACGTTGGTGCAAGGAAACGGGTGTCCGCAGTCTGTCAGTCCACAGAGCATTGGCAGGAGGAAATAACCATCAGGATTTAGTTCTGTCAGAAAATATTAAAGGAAAATCTTTGATGTGGCAGAAATGATCAGGAATTTCTAGAGAAAAATGAAATTATTTGCTGCTTGAAAACATGGCTATGGAGGAAGAAGCAAGGAGCAGGAATCTATGGTGAGGTTTTAATGGGCACTGATGTAGCAGTGGGAGTGCCTCTGCCCATAAAAGCTGATTTTTCTTGTAAAATAATCATAGAGCGGAAAGCAGGGAGCTAAAAGCATTTCTAGGTGACCCCCTGCAACTTGGCTAATCCAGATGTGTTGGTCTTCTGCGAGACAGACCCAAACTGGCCGAATGGATGAGGGGATAGCAGCCAAAATCCGGTGCACAGAAGGCTGCGTAATTGGAAGGAGGGAACAGGATGGCTCATACACACTGAAGGGTCCCAATTAACTGCAACCACTCCAGGAAAAGATCTAGGAGTCAATGAAACATCTGGCTGATTGCAACGGAGCTCAGAAGAGCCACAAGATGGGAGGTTGTGTTATGAAAGGGGTAGGGAGTAACAGTGAATGTAACATCATGGCACTATAGAAATCAATAGCACGTCCTCAGCTGGGGAACTGGAGTGAAAGGCAGGGAGAGGCACCCATCTGAGGACGGAAAAGATTAGGAATGCCTTGCCAAGAGACGATGGAGGGGTGCCAAGTAATGCAGAGCGCCGAGAAGGTCAGACAGGTGCTCCTCTTCACTGGTCCTTAAAACACAGGGACAAAGGGACATTCAAGGCGTTTAAAAGGCAACCTTTTTCAATGATAAAAGGAAATGCTTCTTTGCACTGCACGTAATTAACTCGCAGAACTCATGCTACGAGACACCATGGCAAGGGCCCAACAGGATTAGATAGGGCTATGAATGGGAACATCTGTAGTTACATTAGCTGGGATTAATATATATATGGATATAAGCACTCCAAGCCAGCTACTAACTGCCTGCAGTTAGGAGGAGATTTCCCCTGGGGCCAAGCTCTGCAGAACTGGCTGTCTTGGAGTTTTATATCTCTGTCTGGAGCTTCCAAGACAAGCCACTATTATATGTACAAACCTGCTGAGGCAGAGCATCACCCGCCCGAGAACAGGCAGGGACACATTTCTGTGCCTCACCTGAGGTTTGGGACCAAAAAAAAAATACCTGCAAGCAAATCTTAGGGCCCTTCACAGAAGGATGCAAAACACCCTGGGAAAGTGGTTGAGCTTGCTGGGATGTCTCTGCCTCACTGAAGGCTGACGAATAGCATGACAAAAGTGCAAATATTTTTCCTCCCCTGAATTTTGGTCGGAGGTATTCCCAGCTGCTAATCTTCCCCCACACACGTGTGTTGAAAGGTAAACAGAGGCATAAATCTCCGGGCTTAGCTCTCCTCAAGTGTGACCTTTATTGAGAAGGTACCTGAAAAGACCTGCATTTTTTGAGAATTAACATCTTCCTGTTTTCAGGGAAGCTGTGTCTTTGGGAGCCTTTCAGAATGCTGAAAAATCTTTTTGACTGAGAAAAAGGCTGGATTTTACAAGGTGTGCAGACTTCCTCTCGTCACACAGGATCTGCCATGATCACAAACCTCGCAGGGCTTCCAGATCCTACCGCCCAAAGCGTGACCTCTGTGCTGAGCAGTGACCCAACAATGCATCAGAGTGGAAAAAAACACCTTAATTTGCAATAGTTACTGATGAAGGTCCCCGTACTGAAAAATCACATTCAGTTTTAAGTATGAATTTGATTCTCATATGGCCCAGATGCCTTAGGTGCACATTTATGTGCTTTAAAATGCTTTTCCAGAATCACGGCCAAAAATTGCTTCCCTTTGGTTGCTTTCCTTCTCTCCTCTGAGGACTTCAATGGGAGTGAAAAATGTGGCTACAGAAAATTTCTGTCGGGAAAAAAAAAAAAATGCACCAAACCCAGATTTCTTTCAAACCACTTCTCTTTGATTCCAGCAGTATTTTAAACATCAAAATGTCAGAACAACTCAAATTTGCCTGTTGCCGCAATAACACAACCATATCGCAGCCTTATGCTTTAGTATTTAGAGGTGTGTTTTCAATATTATTACTTAAATGAGCTTTTTTGTTGTTGTTGTAGAGATATTTTTTTTCCTGCTCCACTGTCTTTAGTAACTTGGATACTGAGATCCTGGTTCCTCTGGTTGTATCTGCCCGGGGAATGCAAGGTGTAAGAGTTCCTTGGGTGGGTCCAGCTCTGCCATTGTATCCATAATCCATCCCAGAGATGACCCCTTGAAGCTGTCACAAAGTCCTGACCCGGGCAGGCTATTTTAGGAGATTTGCTTTGGCTCCTGTCTTTGGGGAATAGATTCAAAACAAGCAGCTCTCCTTCCTCTGGAGACTATCCCAATTATTTGTCCAGGGATGAGGAAAGTCTGGTCTGATCTCCACGCACCTGAGTGCTGCTGGCTCTGGGGGCAGCACCCTGTGGGGATGGGTGAGACCACAGCCACTGGCACAGCATCTCCACCACGGGCAGCACGTCCTGCAAATCCCACAGATTTATGTTATGGGGAAGAGCAACTGTGGTATTTAGTGTGCACCCACCCAGTCTGGCCCCAGCTAGTTTGCTTAACCAGAAGCAGAGGTTGAAATGTCTCTGTGTTAACCCTGAATACTAATGACTTTAAATATTAACTATTAACTGCTTTGCAAGGAGATCGTCGGCTTGTCTGCGATATTGTGAACTGGATTTAGCTCTCCAAAGGATCATGTTCATTCACAATGTCCCTCAGCACATTCTCTTGGAGATTTAAAGGTTTCTTGCCAGCAGAACATGAATTCCTCCTTTTATCAGGCAAAGCCAAATAATCTCTTGGTGTTTCACAGTGTCCCTCCTCCTGCGCCGCTTCTCAGGGCTCTCCCATTTCTTCCTCCTGAACTGGCACTCGGGGAAGCCAAGGGCTCTGGCGCCCTGCAGTTTGGGCCAAATTTCACAGATTAGACCTTGTCTTTGTCTTCTCCATAACAAGGAACAGACGGGCCCACAAAGCCTCCACTGAGCAGGAGTCGACGCTAATCCGGAGGGGGCTTTGAACCACCACGGCAATAAATCCACTTTTTGGGCAGGCGCACTATGGGCAGGCATTAGAGATACAGACAATAAGACAATTATGGCAGCACTCTCCAAAATGCTCGAAAATTCCCTTGTTGAAAAAGTTGCTAGAAATTCCCCTGTCGTCTGGGAGCTCCGTCTTTTGGGTGATTCCCAGCCAGGGATGATGAGACACCCTGGGACGAAGCATCGGGCCTTGCTTCTCCCTGCTTTGCTGGCAGGACTTGCTTTTTGTTGTGGAGGATGTTATCCCTTTTGTTTTTTCATCAAAGGTGTCAAGTTTGGTCTAAGACCTGCAAGGCAAGCTCTGGCCAGGCAAAGAGCAGCTTAGTGGGGCACATGACTCTAAAGCAAAATGTGGCTCATCCTGCTTTCATGGGAGCCATTGCAGGAGAAAGAGTGTGTTGGAAAATACTAATTTTGAGGGTGGGGGGGGTGGAAAGGCAAACTTTTTCTCTTCCTGATGCGTTTTTAGCCTGGCTCCTGAGGAACTGAAGTTCCTACAAGTGTATTCTCCCACTAACAACATTTCAATCAAATCTGGCAGCGGAGCAAAAGTTTCAGAGATAATGAGGTTGCCACAAGCCTCAGGAAAAAAAGGCAGTGGAGAAGATGGGAGAGAAACTCTAGGAAAAGCTCTGCAGAGGGGGATCCCTTCAGTGTGCACAGCCCTTATGGGACACTAAAGCATCCACAGTGGGGAGAGCCCCCAACACCCCACATGCAGGGGAAAATTGCAATGAGAGCTCTTGGGGCACAAATCCCAGTCACTAATTCGTGATGCTCTGAGAAGCCTACGTTTATGTGGAAAATAAATCCTTTCCTACCAGAAAAAAAAGCCTTTTCATTTTAGTATGCTGAAAACCAGAGCGTGTGGATGAGCAGGACTGAGCTTTGGTTTAATTCTCAGGATCTGAGAGCCTGCAGGACTTTCCACTCTGGAGAACTGGTCTGAAGCAGGAAATTATCTCAAAAGTTTGAAAACACTTATGGGGAAAGCAAATTATTCCTTGTCTTTCCTCTGTCTTGGAGATATGCAGAGGTCTGCCTATGCAAGTGAATTTAGCAACTTTTGTTCATAGTCCGAGGCTTATCATGGAGAACTGGGGTTTAGTCTGGTTTTATTTCTGAATTAGGGTGCAAATTCCCCTTTACTGTGTCACAGGCCACCACTTCTGTAAAACCAGTCCATACCTGCCCTCCAGGATTGCTTCTGGATGTATCTCTGCTGGAAAACCAAACCCAAGCCACAGTTTTAAAGGTGGTCGGCCCCCAGTTTAGCCAATAAAACTCCTCTTGGGCGTCAGCATTGCCAGGATGTGATTTTTCAAGAATGCAGAGCTAGCTCTTGTCAGGGAATCAACTGTCTACATTTTCCCATTAAGCTGGATCATCCAAATGCCTAACATGGATCTGGGACTCAGCTGTCAGCTATATCTCCCCTCTGAAGGTGCTGGGGGGGTGGTTTCCAGACTGCAATGGACACTCAAGGTCCTTCTGAGGGTCTCTGGAGGAGCCTCCTCCATCCTCCATCCTCATCATCGCACCTTCTGGTTCCCTAGAGTCAGCAGAGTGTCTTTCCCTGAACTCTGCAAGCCCCACACAGTGCTGGCAGGTTCTGCCATGGCTTTAACCCTTTCCTCTTTCCCTTTTTTCAGCTCATCCCTTCCCTGGGCTGTTCCTCCTCTCCCGTACTAAAAGCGCCGCAGGTCTCTGGCTGCAGTGGAGATGTATCTCTAACCCAGCTCACCTGGGGGCGTCCCTCTCCTTGGGGGTGGTTTTTGGGGTCCTCTTACAGAGCATTCCCTGGGCTGTGACACACAGAACATGCTGGGGCTCTGACTGCATCTCCCATGGGAGCAGGAGCTCCTGGCTGGGCTGGGAATGGAGGCACCAGGGCCCCACTCTGGGGTCTGTGCAGCAGGTCAGGCCCCTGCCTGGTGAACTGGTGTCTTGGTTATGTCCAGGTGTCTTCCCAGCCCATCCGAAGATGTCAAAAGTCCCTTCCTCACCTCCCCTTCCCTCAACCAGGTTTGTTTCAAATTTACCTTTAAATGCAAGGGAGTTCTACCAACTCAGCTAAGTCCAAAAGACTCGTGGGAGAGAGGGGAGCTCTGCTGAAAGGGGCTCTGGAAGTACCACTGTGGTCCTTTGGAGGAGAACCAGGGCCCAGATAAGCAGCAGTCCCCTCCTTCAAGGTGCACAGTGCCTACCCAGAGCAGTTCCAGGAGTCCTGGCTGGCAGGGGAGCCAAATCCCACAGCAGAAGTGCCTGGGAGGGACCAATATGCGGAATTATTGACTTCCCTGGGGTCAGAAGGCAGCTGCAGCTTAGGGAAATTTTTGGCATAGAGGTAATTTTGCTCTGACCTAATCAACAGGTGAACAGATAAACCCTTCACTCTTCTTTTTCCTTTTTTTTTTCTTTTTTTCCTTTTTTTTTTTTTAAATTCTCTTTCTTTTGTTGTTTTTTTTTTTTGGGTTAATGACCTTCAAAACCAACTTCCAGAGATTGTAGCAGAGCAGACACTCCCAGCACATGCATTTCATCTGGGATGTGGCTGGCACAGCCTCCTCACTCCTGGCAATGCCCTTTGGTGCATTGGGGGGAGGTGTGAGGACCTCTCTGCTCTCTCCAAGCATCCAGGTTTCAATCCTGGACTGTCTAAAATATATTCCACTGAAAGCTAATATCAGTTTAAAATTTGCTGTGCTGTGGGAGGCGGCCCTGACCAGAAGCCAGAAAGGAAAAAGTCAGTGATGAATTTCTGGGAAGACCAGAAAGCAGGATTTTGCCTTCATCCCAGCTAATTTGCACTAAAGTGGAGAACAATGCATCATTAAAATGATGGATTTTAAAAAGCTGGAATGGCCAGGTAGATGCCTTGTGTTGAGCTTGGGTATTCATCTGAAAAAGACAAAAAAAAATCACTCCTTTTCCACGTTTTCACACTACAAATGCAAAACAGTTTAGGAGTTTCTGTAATACTCATGTCCCTTCTTTGCTCTGGGACCCTCCCAGCCCAAGCTGGTGACTGGTGCAGCTCTGCCCTGGGTCCTGGGGGTGCCACAGAGGAGGTGGCACTTGGTGGTGGTGGCGCTCGAGCTCCTGAGCTGCTCCTGGACACCGCCCCCATAGCGACCCGTGAGCACAGACAGCTTAAAGTTGCACTTCCATAAACCTTCTCCAACTGATTTGTGTGTGCCTGGGGGTTGCTGATGACAAGTTTTAGATGCAGAAACCGTAAATCAGCTCTCGGCACTTGGAATAATATCGATACAAAGACTTATGGGGCCTTGGGGAAGGGGGTGACTGAGGCATAGCCACTAACAAATGCAGTGTGGAAACGCAGCTACAAAACTGCTCTCCTGGCAGTGGAAGGGCATGTCCTGTGGAGAAATGAAAGTCTGTGCTTGGCAGATCGATGCCTTGGAATTTGGACTTCCTCCAGTGGTGTGATTTCTCAGAGATGACCAAGCCCTGACACAAGAACTCGACCCAAGCCCTACCAGCACTACGAGTTGGCTCATCTCTCATCTGAACTGTAGCTCCAGCTGGTCTCCAAAGAGGAAGAAAAAGAGAAGAGGAAGGGAAGGAAGTTTGATAATTAAGGACAACTCGCTGGTGTGAATTCCTAGAAAGTATTGCCTTGGACTTTGCCTTGAAACAACAACTGAGCTGGACTAGAGATGGGCATCAAAATGAGGCTACTTTGGAGAGAGGAGCACCTCCCTTAGGTTGCACTTCACCCTTGCCTAAGGTGGACACCAAGGGCAGATCTCCTGCGTGGATGGGCTCCCTGCAGTGATGGGAGGGTGCCTGGGGAGCAGGTACTTGCTGCAGACAAGGAAAGGCTGGGGACAGGAGCCCTGTCAGGAGCCACCACTGGTGGCCCTGCTGTCCCTGCAGCCCTGCCAGAGGGGATGCAGCCAGGCCTTCCTTACATCTGGGATGTGTTAGCTGTGAGCTGGCCCACCCTCCACCTAGGTGTGGATTTGGGGACCATGATGGCAGAGGACATCCCTGAGGATGGAGGGGTGCTGACCACTACAGAAACCATGGACAGACTGATCTCGCTGTCCTACACTGGGACATGGCCCACTGGACATCAGTGGGACACCAGTGGGACACCAGCACACTGATGGTGTCTGTTCTCAGACTCTGCTGTCTAAGGTGGGGCTTATCCCCACTGCCCTCTGCACTCCAACTTCCCAGCAGGGCTCCTGGCAGCAAAGAGAGGTTCCATCTCCCCTGGCTTTAGCCTCGTGGGAATGAGCTCTCAGCTTTAAGCTGGTCACGCAGCTCCCTCTATAGTCAGTGGAGAGAGATGGGGACTCGTCCCACTGTCCCTGTCACCAGAGCCCCTGCTCTCCTCTCCAGGTAGCACCAGGAGCCAGAGGGGTCCGGCTGTGTTAGTCCCCCCCACTCAGGGCCTGCAGCTGGGTGGGAAGAACATCTGTATCTGCACCCATGAAATCAAGGATCAGAGGCTGAGCCCGTGGGTGTGGCACTCACCCTCCCTCTGCTTCAACCCAAACTGCCTCCAAAATGAAAACGTCAAAGGCTTGACCCTTTGTGAGTATAAGCCAGGATGGGCAGGTAGGCTGGGAGTGCCTTTTGCCTTTTGAAAAAGCCATTAAATACTACAATGCAGATGGAAAACCTGCCAGGCTCAGCACAGGCGTGGAGCTGTGGCAGCACCAGGGAATCAGACAATCCCATTTTTTACCAAAACATGGAGTCCTAATGAATGTGACCTCTCCAGGTGCCAAATCCTGCCCCTCCACAAGGGGTTTACGCTGGCAGCCTCAGCACAAGTGCATTCGTAACGTGTATCATTTGTCATCTTTTCATCAAAAAGTGTGTAAAGCCTCTCCCCCAAGTGCAGAGCTGTTTTACAGCCAGGCTATAAAATCCTGCAGACTCTCTGCTCCAATAGAATTACATTAGTGCCAATAATCTGGCAAATATCAGGAGGGAATTTAATCAAAAGAAATAACACCAGGGCCCTGATTTACAGCGGCCCACGACAGAGCGGGGCGGACGAAGGTTTGCAGGACCCAGATGTGGAATTTCACTTGCAACATCATTTGGAACAGAGGGAAAGCAGAAGGAACTGGAAGCAGGGCTTTGGTGTGTTGGGGTCTCTTTGTGCTTTCTCAAAAACTCCTGAGAAAAAGAACAATTCACCCTTATCTGTCTTAAAAGATGAACATCCAAAATTTCTTATATCTGGAGTTTTATTGCTTCTCCAGACAGCCCCCACACCTAAAGGGTGTGTAAAACACCAGGGGTTTGATGTGCAAAGTGCATCCTGCTCTCTCGCCCTCTGGGATGAGCCCATCCATCCTCCCAGTGGAGGAGCAGCAGGACCATGGGACTGCTCCAGCCCCAGAGTCCCCAGCTGTGGGGATCAGCTGTGGGGTCTGACCTCAAAACACCCGGGGAACCGAACCCTGGCTTGAGTAACTGCTGTCCCTGGCTTTGCCTGACCACCCACCCACAGCAGCCACACTCCTCCAGCCCCAGCCCCAGCCCCAGCTCCAGCCTGGCAGGCCCTGGCGCACACCCAGCATTGCCACTTCATGCAATATCCCTGCTCCATCTGTCATCAATTCCTTTGCATGTGGTTTGCAGGCTCCGTGCCGTGCCCTGCCTAGTGTGGCTCTGTGACAGGGCATCTCTGGGCACTGACAAATTCTTTGCTTTTATCATTTTTGCAAGAAAACCACTGGAAGCAGACGCAGAGGCGAATTACATGGCACAGCTGCATCGCTGTTAACCATCGGGGAAAAGTCATCCTTAAAGCCCAGCTTCTTATGCCTTCACTTGGGCTGCTGAGACAACTTCGGAGCATTAAAAAAAAAGAAAAAAAATCTACAATTTAACAGTTATTATAGGTTTGGCTATTATAAAGCCAAGCAGCCCTGTGATGGGCAGGAGGATGTTGCCCAGCTCTGCTTTCTGCTCACCTTTTGCTGCCTGAGCCTCACACTGTCCCCTACAAACACGTGCAAAAGTTTGTGGATTTCTCTTTTTCTCCAAGTTAAAATTGAGTAGACCTTGTGCAAACATTTCTGCAACATGGCATTTTTGCATAAATAGCCAACCAACCATTGAAAAGGATGCCTCTCTAATTTTCTAACATTAGATGTGTTACGAGTTGAGGTACATAACGATGGAGTTGGAGATGAGAAATGTGAGTGAGAGGAAAGGTGGTTTAACTGGATTTGTGCGTTAGGCTGAATAAAGGAGTTGAATTAATACAAAAATCTCCTTGGCAGCTCTTTCATGAGGTGTTTGCTGTGAGCTCACACACTTGCCAGGGTAGGTAAGTGTGCCATGTGCTCTTGGCAGCTCCCAAGGCACCAGGGCTCTATTATATGCATTTATTTAAATTTGTTACATGTGGAACACAATCAGGGCAATGTGATGGCTGAAAGATTCAAGTCTTACAGAGAAAAGAGTCTGCTGGGTGAGAGCAGACAGCAGATAGTGGTGAGGGAGATGGCAGATGCTTCAGAAGGGTTAATTCCTCAATTCAAAACACATTTGGTCGAGATGAGGCTCTGGGAGAGGGTTGCCCATTGTCAGCTGGTTTGGTGAGATGACAAGTGAATATTGTTATCAGTGGTGAGATGGCTGAAGCTGTTAGATGCTAGGGTTGGTTTTTAAACATGCCTATTTTCAACAATTATTTCAGAAAAAGCCCTGAATTGGGAAAGAAAAATAGAGTGAATACGAACCTCCACTGTGTCATAAGCAGAGCTCAGGAAGACGAGTTTTCAAAAGAATGCCTGTGCTGTAGGAAAGTTCATTTTGCTGCTTTTGTGCTGGGCAGTGGATTACACCAACAATGACCTAACAAGCACCGTAAAATCCTGCTCATAGGCTGCAAGCTGGGAGCTGGTCAGCACAGTTATCACATACCTTTGTATCTGTTACAAACCATGGGGGGCTGGAGAAGTATTGAAATTCGGCCACCTCCAATTTCAAGTGCAGGAGTGGTTCCAGAAGGCAAAAGATGAGAAAAGGACAACTGCAAAGAGCATTTAATAGAATGAATGACCCAGCAACTGGGAAATTCAGCCTAAAATGCTTGTGGAGGGCTTCATGGAGGCCAGTGCCTGAATTCCTGGTGCTCTTCTGGGGAAACTGAGGCAGCTCTGAGGTTTCCCACCTGCAGGTACCACCCAGCTGTGTTTTTGGGTAGGACCACTCTACTGTCAGCCATCGAGAGGTCAGCAGAGTGAAGGGCCAGGGAATAGCAAGGAGGGATGGGCAGGACAGGGGAAACAGGCTGCCTGGCTAGGGAGGAGAGCTGGGAAAAGCAGGAATGAGGACGGTCCTGGGAAGTGCCAGCATCAGTCAAGAGAGGGTTTAAGCATGGACATCACTGCCAACACAGGGCAGAGACTGCCTTTTCCCAGGATGGAAAAGCAAGGGATGAGATCCATCCTACCTTCCAGCCAAGCATCCCCTCCCTGCTCCATGCTCCCTGTGCTCCATGATCCCAGAGGACTGGAATCCCTATGGATGCACAGTGAGGTCATGGCTGACAAAGAGCCCTCCTCTCCTCCAAATCACAGCACATCCCCACAAGTCCCGATGCTGGGGAGGCAGAAACCACAGCCTTGGGAGGGAGTTTACTGTGCTTGGGGAGGGTAAGAATTCTTCCCAGCGGGGCAGCCCCAAGCCCTTTCTGGGGAGAAGGAAGGTAAAGAGGAATCAGGCTCTGGACAGCAGCAGTGCTGACGATGGAGGGTGATGGATGCCCACATGCACCCCTCAAGGAATGCCCACACCTTCACCATTTCCATTTGACTGGCCTAATCAACATTACTTCACTGCTATTTCACTGTTATTTCATAGTGACCTGGCTGTGAAGGCAGAAATATTGACTTTATTCCGACACAGATCCCCTCAGGATGGGAGGACAAGGCATTTCCATTCATAGCACCCAGCTCCCTGCCGGAGCTGAGGTCCTTCTGGGATGCTGGGTGTTGAGGCTGGCGTGGAAGTGGCTCAGCCCCTCAACACCCCTCCCTTCTGGCTCCTTGCATCCTGAAATGGCAGCTCCTCTTCCCCCCAGGCCCACGGACGGGGTTCCCAGCAGCCTACACATCAGCTGGAGCTGGTTAGGAGCCTCAGTGCAGGGTGGGTCGAAAATATCTCGTTGGAACAGTTTTTACAAGGTGAAAAGGGAGGAACAGGACTGTCTGAAGAAGTGGTTTCTTTTTCTGTTTTGGCAAAAAGTGTCTGTTTTCATTGGGGGGAAAAAAAAAAAAGCAGCAGCATTTTCATTAAAAATTAAAATGCTGAAGACTCAAAACTTTCCAGCCAAAAATACCCAGCTGAGGCCAAAAAGCTTTTCGTTTCTTATTGAAATGAGTCTTTAGAGAGAAAAGAGCTGAAGATTTCTGTGGGAAACCCCGGCGTTTTCTGGTCTGGCTTTTGAACGTTTGCTTGATTTCTTTTGCTGCACCTCAGGTTCAGGATTTATATCTCCCCCAAGCCAAGAGTGAAAAAGGTTCATTTGCAGGATTTGCTCTTATTGCTGCTCCCGCCCCTCCTCAAGCCCAGCTCGCCTCCACGTCCACACGAGGAAACCTCAAAAAAACCTCTGAGCTCAAAATAAACTCGTTTCCCTTTTTACTGTTCCCTGCACGTCCGGAGGAGTGACATGTTCTGTGCGTGGGTTAAGTGCTGCCAGTGCCCCAGCAGTGCCGTCACGCGAGGGTGGAGTGGGGGAGCTGGAGACGGGTATTCAGGGGAGGCTGATTTACAGGTGCTACATCTGACCCCATACCTGGGATTTTGTGCCCTTCACATGTGTGATGACCAGGTCAGCAGACGGAGCACGTGATAATTGATAAACACTGAAATAATTTAAAGTCACCCTCGGCAGTGAGGACTTGCTGTGTTTCGGTGGCCTCGTCCTCACCAGGAGGAGACCAGGGAGAGGTGATGTCAGGGAATGTGGGGGCAAGAAAAGCAATTTCAAACGGCAAGAAAAGTAATTTCAAATTGGTTTGGGAGAGGGAGGAGCAGGAGGAGTTTGGCTCCCGCGGAACAGGAGCTGCAGGAAGGGGCTGGAGGGGAATGAGCTGTGGGGTCCCGGCCATCCCACGCCCGACCCCAGTACCTTTGCAGGCCTTGCGGTGGGAGATGGGCTTGCTGAGGTCTCGGTAGAAGCCCTCCTTGCAGTAGTGGCAGTGCCTCCCCGCCGTGTTGTGCCGGCAGTTGAGGCAGACGCCGCCGCTCTTGCGCCCCGACAGCTTGTACAGCTCCATGTTGAAGCGGCAGCGCCGGGCGTGCAGGTTGCAGTTGCAGGCTGAGAGAGGCAAAAAGGGGGAAGATCGTCACTGTCTGTGCCCAGCCATGGAGGTGCCCAATCCGGGGGAGCCCGTGTGAGCAGGGCTGGGCACCCAGTGTGCCCTGTCAGAGCACAGGGTGGGATGCTTTGGTGGCAGCTGCTAACCCACATCCTTTCCTGACTAAGGCCATGTGGTAAGTCCAGCTTTCTGGGGGGGAAAACTGAGGTCACCAAGACCTCATTTCACTATTCTGACTTGCAGCAAATGTGCCTTTGCCTCTCCCTGCTCTTAGTGTGGATTAGAATCTGGCTGCAGGCAGGGCTGTGAGGACAGGGAGCCCATCCATGGTCAGGGAACAGAGCACACGCCCCCCCACACTCCTCCTCCAGCTTTGTCACAAGCACTTTGTCCCATGCAAGCACCACTCTCTCCCTTGTCATCCACTCTCACTTTATATTGTGCTACTGCTCAGTACAAAGGCCCCCAAACTTTTGTGAACCGCCCCCCTTCCCAGTACCTCAGGAACCCCCTCTGCCCACCCCTGCAGGAAGGGGTCTCCATCATAACCTGCCCCACCTTCCCAATATTCCCACTGTCACCTGTTCTGACATACATGTGTGTTTGAGCTCCAAATACAATTTCAAGACCTTCCTAGCTAGTTCCTTCCTCCTCTTTCCATACCACGGGCTCATCTGCAGCCTTGAGTGTGCTGATAAACCTCACCTCTGCCTTTGCATCCCCCATCCCGCCTGGGGCAGGGCCGGCCTGACACCCCGTTAGCCAAATACCAAGAAGTCCCCCAGTGCTTTGATTGCATGTGCTGTGACTGAGATGTCCAATTCCTCCACCATATGCAGCCTAATGTCAACACAGGCACTATTTTAACAGGGGGCCTTCGCAAAGGACAGCTTAAGGACTTCAAAAAGCCCGACCCCTCGCCTGCCTCTCCCCAGAGCTGTCACGGGGACATCAAGAGGCAGTTGCTGGGGCTCTGTGCTTTGCTGAGAATTTTATAGCTTGTTTTCTTTTCCCGTTGCTTTTATTTGCTCTTCACCCCTGAACAATGCAGCTGTGCCATGCCAGCCCACAGCTGGGCCTCTCGGCTCGGCATGAAGGTGTCACGGCTCTGGACTTGTCACCTTCCTTTAGAGCAGAGACATCTTAATCCCTCATTCCTTCCTGTTTACCTTATGGTGCTTGCCCAACACAAAGACATGCTATATTTGCTTAATTATCAAATTTCAACCCAGAAAATTACAGCGCAGTTCCGCATTATTCATCAGGAACAATCCCCAGCTGACAAACGATGTGAAAGGAAAGGGAAGAGCGAAATCCTCCCTCCACATCCTAACAGCGGGATGGAGCCTGCTCTCTCCATGCCCTGCAATCAGAATTCCTGCAGCTGACGTGGTGAGACCAAACCTCAGGTCCCCACCAAACGCTGGCAGAGCAGGAGCAGCAGCCACCAACGTGCTGACGGTGACAGGAGCGGCCCCGGCGCGGTTTGCTGGCCGTGAGGGAGTGAGATTCCTGACACTGAGCGGGGCCACGACTTTGAACCGCGGTTTGCCTCCCCTTTAGATGAGCCCAGCAGCCTGTGGGTGCATTTGTCAACTCCTGAAACAGGAGACGACCATCAAGGAGACCGGAGACAGCGCTCCTGCATCCCGAGGGAATCGCTGCTGTTTAGATCTGGCCGGTCCCACAGACACATGTGCTGATGCTGCGCTTTAACAGCTTGTTTGCAGCTAGAAGAAGCACAGGAGCACGCACCAGGCACTTTCTGTGCCCTCTTTGGAGGCTTTTCCCCTCCCATCCAAACCTCAGGAAGAACAGCATGCTGTGCCTTGCTGGAGCAGCTGCTCAGCTGTGGTTCCTCCTCATCTCACACGTGCTGAGCAGCCCCAGCCACCACGACAGCTCCACCACACGCAGTAAAAACAGGGGGTTAGAGGTGGTTCTTGCCCTGCAGAACACACGAGCTGAGCTTTTGGGAAGGAGGTGAAGTTTTTAAAGTCCCAATCCTTGTTTTACAGAAGGTAAAATCCTTGTTTTACAGAGGTGAACCAAGATGCTGAGATTAAACCCTTTTTCTGGGCATTCAGAAGGCTCAGGTCCAAGGGCTGGTTCTGTCACTCAAGGCAGAGTCTCTCCCCAGGCACGAACCAGGGCTGTGACATAAAGGATGATCTCTTGGTTGTACCTAAATCCCAAGGCAACACCTGTATCAATGGCACGGCTTCAGGACTCAGCTCAGGCAGAGGAACAAAAGAGATTTAAATCCCTCAGTCTGAGGGTTGGTCATCCCTGCTGTAGCCTGTGACCACATGGGCACATCACCATTCTTCAAAGCCTTGAGGCTCATGAGCAGCTCTGCCTTTGCTGCTACAAACCACAGGATTTAGTCCCTGTTGATTAACAAGAGGAGACATTTCTCCAGGGGGTGGCATGGCCTCACAAAAGACTTAGTTCTTCCCTGACTGTCAGAAATGCATGTTTTCCCCAGAGAGTGAAAGCTCACCTCCTCCTAAAACTTGTATTTTAGGAGAGCTGGACTTGGCACTCGAGTATTTTGCAAGATTGCATTGGCAAATCCCTTTTTAAAATTCAAAGCTGAGCCCACACGAAGAGTGACAGAAAATCTTCGCATTTCTTTGGGTTGCTTGATAAGCAGAAATGTTTTTGCAAAGCCAGGAAAACAGTACTCTTGGGATTTTCTCAAGTTCTTTGCTAATATTTCTGCTGGTCCCACCAGAGCAGAGCTGCACAGGAGTGTGGAGAAAAAAGTGGAGTGTGCAGAGCAGCTCACAGCTCTGCTCCTGGGATCAGCTTGATCTTCCAGGGATGGGAAAATCCAGTGTCTGAAGAAGGGAAGAAGCTGAACCTCACAACATGCTGCAAGGAGCTCCCCAAAACATCCATCCCTGTCCTCACCCAGACTCAGCAACCTAAGTATTGTGGATGCCTTGGGGTATAAACCCTCCAAGGAGGAAGCGAATGAGCTGGGAGAAGGTGTGGGCTGGTCGAGCCCTTCTCCATGAGCAGCATGACCTGTCCCTGCGAGCTTCCCACAAGCACCACAAGCAGCCAGGGAGCGACAGCCATCCCTCCACTGTGACTGCTCAGCCTTTTTTGGATCCACCAGTTCAGCCTTGGTTCTGTCTCCTCCTTCCACCTGCACTCCCAAGGCACAGAGGACACCCCTGGACACTGATGGCCTCCTAACACCATGCGCACGGCTGCATCCACCCCCTCCTGGTCCACCTGTTTCTGCCAACAGAAGTGGCCAAACTGATGCAGGGAGTGTGGTTTTAATTTAAATTACTGTCTCCTGTGTTCACCCTGAGTGCCTGGGTCCTGAGTGGCCAGTGCCATGCACCCCTGGCCACCAGCCAGGGCTGCAGCCTGATGTGTTGCAGATGCCCAGTGGGAGAGGTTTGGTCTGACTGAAGGAAAATAGCCATCCTATTTTCTCCTGACAATAGCACATAGGGACAGAGGAATTTGAGCAATGCAGTAAATGACCCATCCAGGCATCAGAAAGTCCTTGCTGGGACACGTCGGGGATGGGATCCATCACGCGGAGGTGCTGAGTGCTGTGGACCCAGCAGCAGGTTGTGATGCTCTTGGATCCCATCTCCCAACCTGTGCACAGTCCCTGAGTGCTCCCCGTGCTCCCCATGGTGGGCAGGGCCTGTGGCTTACCCGGCCACACTTCCCTGGACAGAGGCACTCAGGAAAGGCAGCTCCTTCCCTCCCTCTCCCTCACCCGAGGTTAATCCCCCGCTGCGCTAAAGAGTTTTGCCTTGTTCCTAACACGACTTGGCCTGGCTTTAATTTTCAGCCACTGCTTCTTGGTTGGAATTTCCCTGCCACGCTAAGTGGCTCTTTAGCAACCCAACTTTTCTTTCTATGAATGCCTTTGCCAGCTGTAGTAAAAATCACCTCCCGGCATTGGCATCACCTGCACTCCCCACTCTCTGCTTTTCACCCGGGAGAGAAGACACCCCTGCACGGGCTGCAGACCCAGCTATGAGCAGAACCTATGGGCCAGGTGCTGAGACCTCTCTGGTGAAAGGGCTTGGCTGCCGTTGCTGTACTAAGCCCGATGCTGCTGTCTCCTTGCTCTCCTCTTTCTCTCCTTTGCCAAGGACCTCACAAGCCTTTTGTTCGCTTGCTTTATTGCACACAGATGTACAGAGCTTCGTCAAACTGTCTCTACCTGAGCAGCCAGGCTCTGATATGAAGAACCAGATTTCACTTAAACACAGATGTTCAGAAACTTGGAGAAGGCTGGAGTGGAAAAGGGAAAAGCTGTGGTTTGGACTCGGCTGAAGAAAGTACCGCAGGATCTTCTCCGCATTGAAAACAGCGGCTCGGTCAAATTAATCACTCGAAGAAGGTCAAGGTGGGCAGGATTTTCCATCTGGGAGAATGAAAGGAGATACATGAATGGAAGCACAGGCTGGAGCTGTGTGGTGGGAGCTGTTGGTTGTGGTCTTTGTGCTGCTGCTGTGTCCCCCAGGCCCCATGTCCCAGTGCCCTGCGTCTCCCAGGATGCATTCCTCTCCGTGGTTTTCATTCAGCAATGACAATGCTGCCCTTTCAAAAGACCCCACCCTCCCAAAGCTTATATTTTGGCAATTTTCAAAATGCAAATTGCTTTTTAAACAAACGAAAGGCCCAAAACATTTTGTTTTAATTTTTGCAAACAATAATTCGGGGGAGGGGGGGAAGGGAAAGGGGAGGATAGAAGAATCCAGAGGCTGAAAGTAATCTCTGAATTTGACTTGAATTTATGAAGTCTCAGTCTCTTTAAAATTGTCCTTTTCGCAAATAAGTTTCTTTTTTTCTAGAAAATTGCTAGTTCAGCCTGAGCCATTATTTCTTTTCTGCAGGAACAACCCTTGCATGCACTGTCCTGGCTGCTGGGAGGGCAGGCACCCTGACCTTACCCATCTGGGGGGGCTTTGCTCCCAGGGCAGCCCTTCAGATATCTTCAGGGATCTTATTTTTGAGGACCACACTGGGCAAGGAAACAGCCACCTTTAAATCAAAAAGAGGGGACAATAGAAGCGAGGCAGCCAGAGACCTGTCTACTTGTTGGACTGGGAGGTAAAGAGAAATCCCCTCTGGAGACAGCAGGAGGGTGTCCCTGGTCCCCTACAGTGTCTCTTCAAAGCTTACTGGCTTTGAGGTTTTGGAGCAGCTGGGCATGAACTTGGAGCTGCTGGATGAGCTCCCACACCACCACATGGCACGGGACCCCACCAGTCCAGCACAGGCTGCTGTGCATTGGGCTGCCAGGGCTGTGCCTGGTGAGTGATCCCACCCGGTGTGGCCTGCAGGGATCTCTCCTGAGGGTTATGGATGTGGGGGAGAGGGCTTCTGTCTGTGCCTGCTGCAGCAGAACGGCCAAACATGGGTGAACACCGGCCGTGGTGGTGACAAAGTCCTGCAGAGTGAAACCACCACGTGTGGCCCCGGGAGCTTGGAGCCACCAGGACTGAGTGTCCAGACCCAGCTCTGCTTGCCCTCCCGTGTGGCCCAGTGCCACCCACTACAGACCCGGCCGGCTGACACTAAACAGAAACGTTTGCTCAGGGAAATTCATTTGCGTGAGCTGTTGGGTCTGGGTAAGGAGGAGGCTCAGGCGTTGGCTTGGTTTGCTCAAGCAAGGGGAAATCCATCGGGCTGTTGTGGCTGCGAGGGGGAGACACGAGGTCTGTGCCAGGCCCTGGTTTTCCTGATAGTCAGAGCAAAAGGATGGAGGGAAGTGTGTGGACACACCACAAAATATGCAGCTATGGCTGGCATCGCCCACGGGCCTGGAGGCACAAACCCGGCCTGCAGCAAAAGCAAGTGTGCACTGTGGTGGGGGAAGAAAAGCCCCATCCTTGCTGGGACCTCCCCACTGCTGGGGCTGAAGGCTTTTTGAGCAGCCGCTCACAGTCTGAGCTACTCCCCACAAGGCCTCTCCCCGCTCTTCACCCGGGAGAAACACCCTGAGAGCAAGGAATGGCCAAACTGCAAATGTAGGTGAAGCAAGAAAGAAGGGTCCTGGGGAGAAACACACTGAGAACATCTTCCCCTTGGCACAAAAATGGGTTGGGAACAGAAGACTTTTCCATGCCTGAAAAACCTGAGGAACGGCCATTCTGTGGAAAAGTTCTAGACAAGATGTCATCAGAGTGACTCAGAACCTCCCAGGGGATGGTGCACACCCCAAGTGCCCTTCACTTCCCACTTTGCCCAGCTTCCAAACCTCTACATGCCTGAGGGACTGGGAGGTCCTGGAGATGTCCCCCTGTCAACACTGGTTCTGCAAAGTAGAACAACTCTCTGCAACACTGAAGTCGGTAACAGCAACATTTACACACGCCTGGGATTTCCAATGATAAGACACTCATTCTCTGCTATGTAAAAAAACCAACAACACCCAGACTCTGTTTGGACTGAAATGTTTGAGATCAGGCATCTGACTCAGGCTGAATATTTCTAGAAAAGTCTCTGCTAAAATGATTGAGCTGGTAATGAGAAACAAGGCTAGTGAAAAATACTGTGCTGTGCCAATGCTAACAAATTTGGGGATTTATTTCCTTAAAGAAAATCTATTGCCCTTATATTAGAAGCCAAGGCTTAAATAGAAAAACATTGCTCCCTGGTAGGGATGTGTCTTTTGCTGTCTCTAAGAAGAACTGCTCAAGCTTGGCCGAGTTTCTAAAGGCACTGAAAAATGGGGGACGTGTTTGGTCAAAGCTGATGGAGTTTCGTAGCTGAAATCCCTGAAAATCTAATTTTCACTGGCCAAACAAAGCCTGTAGAGACAGGGCAGTGGATGCTTGTCCTGCTGGTGGACTCTGGTGCTGAGTGTGGTGGTGCCAACCCACCCTGATCCTGCCTGCCTTCAATGCAAAGTCCATTAGGCCTCCCCAGTGGACTCCTGCCCTACCATGTTCATCATCAACTCCATCAGCAGGAAGGGTGAACTTTGAGCAGATGCTGGGGAGTGGGTGTGGGTGGGAGGAGCAGGTGTTAAACAGCAGAGCTTGACAGCTTCAACCCATGAATGTGTTTTGGGAATTGCCCTCAACCCGGCCGACAGCAGGGGTAAACCAGGCATGTCCATGGCAAAACAGATGTCCATCAACACCCGTAGCCAGCTTAAACACTGGCCATCAAAACTGGGCGGCCGACAGCTTGGCAAGGCCAGTATGTGGTCTCTGGCATGTGGTTTTGAGAGCGGATACAGGGAGAAAGTCCAGAGCTGTTCACAGACCAAACCCCAAAGAGGGAAGAACAAGTCCCATCAGATCAGCTACTGAGGGTGACTTTGTCATCACTCACAATTGTCAAGTTTTCTGTAGTGCAGTGTGACCAAAGCTCTTCCCAACAGCACAAGATCCCTTTGGAGAGCACCCAGCTACTGCTGCAAACCAGGCACTGTGGCTGCCTGTCCATCCCTCCAGCTCCCCATGCCATGGGAGCTGGTTCCAACAGGGACAGACACCACTCGCAACTTAACCTCCAACGTGGACCTGTCTGACTGGGGTCTGATATATATTTTTATTAATTTCATGGAGGGACATATTTTCATAACTGCTTCCACATTTATTAGTTCCAGACTGGACTGGAACACCAAAATCTCAGTAGGTATTTCCTGGCTGTACACGTGGTATTTCTGGCCCCACAGGAAGCAATAGAAGACTTATCTCCTGGGAGATTTACAGCCCTGAGATAGTCACATTTTGAGCCAGATTTTAACAATCTCTGGGCAGTGAAGATCCCCCCACTGCCAGCCAGCACACGTGGCAAACAGCTGCTCGCAGCCAGCGAGGGCATACTGATTGGTGTGTTCCTGCCTGGAACCCTGGGAGACACGTCCAGTGACCTGCAATGACTCCTTCCACACCACCAGGCAGCTGACTGTCTATCAACAAGCAATTGGGGTGCATGAGAAACCTGTGGGCCTGTTGTGTTGCATTGAAATGTTGGGATTTGTGGCAGCCTCTCACCCAAGGCATTTTATCCCAGGACAAAAGCAAGTCTTACTCAATACAGGATGGAAATCACAAAGCAAGCCTTGCCCTGGTGCAGCACACACAGTTGTACTCAAAGTGCCTGGAAATGGGTTGCAAATTGCCCTCAATTCCTCCAGTGTGCTGGAAGGAGACACTACTGCTCTTCAGCAGAGACTGGAGAAGACTTTTTCCACCTAGGGAACCTCTGGGAGCTGCCTGAAGATGAGGCCTTCAGCCTCATGGTCTGCCTCAGCAAGGGCTGGAGGAACTACCTCTGAGGAGTGGGATGAGAGCTCCGGGTGGACCTCACCTGAGGGCTGATCTGTCACTCAGAAAGACAAGGGCAGAGTGTGTGCCAGGCTTGTCTCCTGCATTGACTGACAGCACTTTGTACCCACATCCAGGTCCCAGCACAGCCAGTGAAGTGAGGGCACTTGCAGGCACATTCTGAGGGATCCAACAAGAGCTCCCCTCTGCAAATCAGGTGTTGTGCAGGAAGTTTGCAGACAACCTTCTGACTGGAAAGAGTTTAATTGATTTTTTTTTAAGAAGGGACAAGTCAGGAAGTGAACTCTTCATTTCAGTGTGGGAGATGATACCAGGCTGTCATCAGCTTTCTTTATTTAATTGTACCATCCAAACCCAGCCTCCTGAGATTGTAAATCCTTTCAAATGAGTTGTTTGCATCCCATCATTTGTCCAGATGCCATCCAAAGGCAGGAGCTGATGGAGAGCTCACCCCACAACCCACAGGTTATCAGCCATCAGCCGCCCCTTTTCCCACCCCAGCCCAGCTCTGAGGTGCTCCTTCAGTGTCAGTGTTTATTTAGAGTCCAAGGGGAATCCACTTGGGAACAATTTACCCACTTAGACTCTGGCCTTGTGGTTTCCCTCTTATCTGGTACAGATCTCAGCAGCAGCTTCCCTCGACTGCTCCCTGCTCCGGGGGTTGTGGTGCCTTGCAGGACCTTTCTCCCCTCTCTACCCCACACCTTGGTGTTTCCCTCCTACCTGTCCAGCCTGACGACCCCATGGGCAGTTCTGAACTGCTGCAGGTTGAGTGGGTGCTTTTCAAATTGCCAAAATCATCATCCCAGCCCCAAGTTCTTGGTTTCATCAACAATTTTGCGTTTCTGTAAAATCCTGAAGCTCAAGAGGAGGGCACGTGGTGGGTCTGAGCACTGCAAGCCTCCAGGTGATGCTCCAGCCGAGACCGAGGGGCAGGAGCCAGCACACCCAGTGCACAGGCTATCACTGCCCGCTCCAAGGCATTTTCCTATAAGCATTCCTACATTTCTGATCAAGGAGCAATCAGCCATTTGAGGGTTAAAGCCACAGCACAAACAGACATTGAAGGAATTTGCTCATTCAGAGCAAAGTTTACCCAAAATGCAAAAGGCTGATAATGCAACCAGCCCAGCAAAGAGTCAAAGAATTTTCAAACCTGTATTAAAACTCTTCAGCCCAGAAGGACCAGGGATACAAACAGCTTTAGCTCTGCTTCCATCAGTGCCCCAGGGAGCCAGGAAACTTGGCCATGATTTCCCATCAGCCAGGGGTGAAAGCAATGCAAAGCAGTTTTAAACTAGCTCAGGCTGTGCTTCCTCCAGGGCAGACCCAGCTTAAAGTGCTGCTGCTCCTGTGCCCAGTCACTGCCACGCCGGTGGTGCTAATTCAGCCTCCTGTGAGGTCGGGCTGTGCCGGGCTCTACTTTATAAACAAACAAAGAGTGTTCAGGAACGTGCTGTGTTTTTTTAACCCTAGATCATTTCCCAATCATCTCTGGAGCAGGGCCAGGGGAATTGTTAAATCAGCTCCAGCCAGACCTGCTTCCGAAGGGACTCTGTAGCTGGGAACTGTGGGCTGCTGCCGGAGCCTGGCATGGAGCTCAGCACATCCTGTGGCATCTCTCCCCAAACTGAGCAGCATCCCCACCAGGTGACACAGAGTCCCGTGCCCTGTGCCACTGTACCAGAAACACCTCTCTGAAGTCCAGTCCTTGTAGGATTTCCCTCTGGAGCCCGAGCTGGCACCACTTTCTCCTGTATCACCCTTTTGTCCTTTCCCCACCAGTGGTTGGATGCTGCCTTCCCTCCTCTCTGCCAGAATCCCATCACCTCATCTTTCTGGGCAATGCCAGTATCTGTGTATTTACACCCCTCAAGACCCCATATCCCTGTGGCAGCAAGGACAGGGGACCCCTGCCCATCCTTCTTGGAGCTGGGAAAGGATGTTTTCCGGCAGGCAGATCCCACAGGCAACTCACAGAACTGCTGGGTTACAGCATGGACAAAAGCCCCAGGCAGGGGGATCCTCCAAGGGGGTGGTCCCCTCTGTTTTGTCCCACATTGTGGGACCGTTTGGGAGATGGTCCTGCCTGTGCCTGCAGATGCTGCTCCAGCCCTTGCCTTACTCTGGGAGACGGAGCACAGGGTGGCTTTGGGAACACTCACCGCGGCCTCCTCCCCTTCCCCATGAATTACAGACCTCAGCTTGGCCACCTGACACGCCAGACAGTAACACAAGCTTGACAGATGACGGCTCTCGGGAAGGGGTTTGGTTTCTCTCCGAGGCCGAGCTGGCTCAGGGGAGCCGTTGGCAGCTCAGCGCGTTCGCTTCCACCCAGCGGAACGGGACGGAGCATCTGGAGAGGATGGCCATGGGGCTGTCCCTGTGCCACACAGCCTGGGCTCAGCCACTTCTGCTCAGCAGCTCTTTCCTCAGTGAGGAGATGCTCCCCAGTACAACACCCCCTACCAGCACAGCACCCCTTCCCAGTACAACACCCCTTCCCAGGCTGGAGGCCACGCCAGGAGAGCCAGAAACACTCATCTCTGCCTGTGTCATCCCCAGCTGCAAAGCCCTGGCTGCACCCATGCCCTGATATGACAGCAAAGCCACCCTGAGCTGCCATTTCCCATTTTGGGTAAGTATTTTCTAACCTTATTACATTAATTAATGCATTTAAAAGTAGATGAGTGCTTTGTAGGATTGGTTTCTTGCATCAGCTATTGTGCAGGGAAGAGCTAGCATCTTCCAAAGCACCACTGGTCCAAAATAAGTCTTGATCTTCCCTGCATGGTGGGTGTCTCTGTTATTCAGAGAAGCAGTAAAGTTCCCTAATCACTTTGGGCTGGTTCAGTTCACCATCAACCAACCCTGAAAAGGGCCTGAGCTCCTGCAGATCAGCAAAGTTCTCTGCTGAGGCGTGTGTGTGCATGGGAAACATCACTCCAGGGGCCTGGGACTGGGCACCAGCACACCTCCCTGTTATGCTAATAAAGTACAGTAGACTGCTGCTGATTAATCCCTGTTCAATCAATCCCACAGTGACTATGAAAACAGGGACCATCCATCCTTACACGTGTGTCTGGATGAAGGTGGGAAGCTGATCACTGGCACACGTGTTTTTCCCTCAGCTCCGCCCTTCTTTCTGCTCTACAAACACCCCAAAATTCAGTAGCTGTTGATGCCCAGGCAATGAGGAGTGTCAGCACTTCCTTATTCCCAGCCCACTCCTGCCCACCACTGCTTCACCCAAGGCGTGGGCACACACTTCCCTGGCCATCCCAGATGGTGACGAACTGCTGCCCCAAACAAACAGCTGCCCTATCCCATTCCCTGCACTGGCACACAAACAAATTCCACCAAAAGCAGAGAAGGTCCTGCCATGGCTTGGCCAATCCTGGTCAAGCCACCTAACACTGCTCTGCCTCAGTTTCCCTTCCTGGGAGCGGGCAGGTACCTCAGGGGACCCTGGGAGGGTTTTATTGTGGCACAGGCTGAGAGCTGTGAGTCACAGGAGCCCAAATTGTCTGTGGATCTCTCTGTTAGATGACTTATAAAAATTCAGTGCTATCTGGGAAAGCTCAGCAGAGATGGATTTGAATTCCACTTCCTAGTCTTCCAAAACTTGAGGTAACCTGCAACCACACAGGCCTGAGAACAAATCCCAGCAGCTGATGGGATGAGCATCCACTGCCCATCCCACAGTCCCTTGGACTCTGCATGGGTTGGCTTTCCAAATGCTGTGCAGGTGTGAGGAGCCCTGTTTGCTCAGGGATGTTCACACCTTGGGGGCTGTGGACACAGCTCTCCTCTGTGCCCTGGGCAAAGAGAGCTATCTTATCACTGGGACACTATCGGGGCATCTGAGAGGGAAGGAGAGCTCAGGCTGCTGAGCCTGACCTCCCAATCAGTGTTATCATCAACAGGGACATGACAGTATTTCACAGAGGGGTTGGGACAAGCTGTCTGCCCTGCTCCCCCCACACTGTGGGATGGTGACTCTGCTCAATGCTCCCAGCCAGGCTGGGCAGTCCCGGGACTCCCCAGCAAGGCACTGGTGTATTTTGTTTTCCTGGAGATTGGGGTTTTATCAAAAGCTGACAGGCTTATCCTGCCTTATCAGGGGAGCAGTGCTACTGTTAATGGTTTTCTGTAACAGGCTCTGGGCAAAAATGTTGATTGTGCCTGGGCTTGAGTAAGTCGTGGAGGATGGGAGGCCACCACAGCTGAGCTCAGCATCCTCAGCCCACTGAAGGGGTCCCCATGGAAAGCAGCACCATGATCCTAGGGGTGAATGGGATTGTCCTGCGCTGTCCTACCATGTTTGACATCAAACTCTGAGAACCTGTGAACATTCAAAGGTCCCTCTGCAAGAGGGCGACTGCCAGCTCAGGTGTCCCACACACACATCCATCTGGAACACAGTATTTCACCTTCTCACTTGCTCTTGGGTTGCCATGGGATACATTACTTTTCCATTCTCCTGTTTCCCGGATGACTAGTGACAGCCTGAGCTGGCTGAAAGCTCACCCCAGAGAAGGGTCTGGGCTGCTGTAGGTGATGGGCTGTTACCTGAGGGATCAGCAGCCATGGTGCCCCTTAGATGCCAACATCTCAAGGAGCTTCATGGTCTGTGTGTGCTCATCCTCCCAAGCAGCTGTTATGCCCTTTCATAACTGGCAAAACCGAGGTTGTAGTGAGGGATCACAGAGATGTGAGGATCCTTACAGAAAGAATTGATGAGCTGGAAATCCAAGTCTCTCTGGGGTCAGTGGGACCTATTGGGCAATGTGGGGCGGGAACTTCAAGACAAGTCTCTACCTTAAGCCAATGTTTGAGCAGAGTCAGGAGGGCACGGGTGGAAAAATGCTTGGTGGTGCAGGACAAGGGGAATGGGTGGATATGGACACTTCCAGCACCAGAGGAAGTGATGTTCAGTTCATGAAGGATGCTCAGCTCCTGGCTCTGCACAGCTCAGCCCAGCCCTGAGATGGTGTGGGCCTGGGAGTGATCCCACTGACCCAACATCACTAAGGATGAGGAAAGCAGACATCTACTCAATCCTGAAGCAAAGCCACCATATCTGACCCCACAGCCTCCCTTAGGCAAGGACAATGCACCTGGAAATGCAGCAGCACTTCGCTGCCCAGCCCAGAGCCCACGGCTGCCTGCACAATTTGAGGGGTCACTTAGGGCAAACTTTGATGGCATCAAGTCAAAACACACAGCCCCAGGAAGGCTGTACTTCTGTTTCTCTCAGAGGGATTTAATCCAGATCAAAGCTAGTCAAACACAGGGATTTCCCAGCTTTTCTGCCGGGATCATCCTCCAATGCATGCCACAGCCCTGGGACACCGCCTTGGTCAGCCTGGCCCTCGCTGCTGTTATCACCCCAGCCCGGGGGGCCAGGAAAGACCAGGACTGTTTGAAGGGGATGATTAATCCCTGGATGTGACAGCTTTCATAGCAACGGGGCAGTCTTTGGAGAAGAGCTTGACATGAACACCCAGGCACATAAAGCTGCACGTTCTTCAGAGCACAAAGGCTGTTTCTGCCTGTGGAAACTCTTTGCTTTTCATTTTGGCCAAGACTTGAGGAGTGAAAGTGCCTAGTAGAGGGTTCCCTGGGGGTGAGAGAAGGATACTGGGGTCCCCCCTTTCCTCAAGCCATATCACCCACATTTTCCAAGCCCCATGTTCTCCACAGGGCTGTGGCCATGCAGCCACTGCCAGCATCCTGTGGTCACATCTGTAACATCAGGGTCACTGCCAAAACCCACCCTGGGGCACAGCAATCACCACGAGACAGCCCAGACCCAAGCAAAGGTGTTGACAACCTCTTTGAGGACAGAGGAGGAGGAGGGGGTGTAATGGAGCCCTGGGTGCCCCAGCAGCTGCCTTCTCCCTTGCCCTGGGGGACACCAGAGACACCACACACTCCTGTGCCTGCCGGGCAGATTTATTGGAACCCTTTAATTACCTTATCAAGGGCAATTAGCTCCCACTGCCCCTGCATGGTCTGCAGATCTGGATCCTTTCAAAGGAGGGCTGACAGATGTGCAGACATTCCTGGGAACCCATGGAGGGAGTGGCAGTGCTGGTGATGGTGAAGAGGATGCTCAGAGATGGGCTGGAGTCACTCAAGCCAAGGGATGGGCCACTTTGGCCCTAAAATTGCCCGTCCCACCACTTCATTCTGTCCTGGATCTCAGTCTGGTCCATGAGCACTCCTGCAGCCACAGCAAGAAGGAGCATGACTGGGTGCTTAAATGGACGTGGGGCACCCTGGGCATGGGCAGGAACTGAATCATGTTCCCACAAATCCTGCAGCCAGCCCTGAACAGGTTCCCATACAAAAAAACCCTGGAGCTGTACCTATAGCTTAAGTCTGACCTGACAGGGACACTGTGCAGCTCATGTCCAGACTCTTCTCCCTCCTCTCCATCCCCTGGGAAGGGTCTCTGGATCTACAACCCTACATTGTGTCTGTAAACAGGGCAAGTTGGAGCAGGCCAGCCCCATGCCAGGGAGCACGTGGTGCTAACGGTGTAGAGAGGCTGGTTTGGCTCCCATGGGACAGGGTGGCCACAGCCTGACAGTGCCACGTGTTGTGGCTGCTTCTCAGGTCACAGCTGAGGTGACATCTTACTACTGTGGGCTGGGAGATTAAGGCTGTGCAGGCAGGGTGACAGGCCTAATCCCTTCATCTAAGGGGGTTTTCTCCCTTTTTTGACATGATCCCCACTCCCCTGCAGCCCAGCTGCTGCGCTGGACTTAGACTGAGCCTGTCTCTGTGGGAGATCTGCTCCAGGCTTCAGCTGAAGTTCATGAATTTTTCCCAAGTGTTGCAGAGAGGAGATTGCATTTCTTTTAAGGAAACTGCATTTCCTCCAGTTACAGCAACCAGCTGGGAGCGAGGAGTCCTGGATTTTAATCTGGCCTTTGCTTTTGAGTCTTGGATGCTGCTCTGAGCCAAACCTCTGATCCTGCTGTGGTTCATTTTCAGGCGCGTGTGCCCCAGAAACCTTTTTTTTTTTTAAATTAATTTTTCATACAGAATTCTTTCGCTTGATGGATGCAGTGAGAAACTATTTCCCAAACAGGAAAGAGGACCTCCCTCCCCCTCCTCTCTCCTGTGGATGTTTTTAATAACAACATCAATTGTCTGCAAACAACTTATTCCTTTCTGACCTCAAAACAACTCCTGGTTAGTGCATTCCAGCATGGCCACAAAATGAGTCTGAGTGACTTCACAGGGCCCAGCAAGAGGGTTTCCATCACGATGCCCAGTCAGTGAAGGGCCTGATAGCTGCAGATGGGAAGTGCCTTGGCTTTACTGAGGGATGAGGATGATGAGCAGCTTGGAAACACACCCCGAGCACAGGGGCTGGGGTGCTGCTGTGCCAGTGATTTCTCTGGTGTTTGTAACTTCAGCTGCTCCCTTTTCCCCCATCTATGAGGACACCCCTGCTTGTCCTTTGTCCTGAAGCCCCTGTGAGTGGTGTGGGCCAAGAAGCATTTCTGCTCTGGGCACGGGGCTCCTCGTGGCCCAAGCCAGCTGTACATGGCATGAGCAGGAGGTGAGACCCCCTACATGTCTTGCAGACTAGGGAGGGGTTATGGTGGGCTGACAAAAGACAGGGGAGTCTGAAGCTCCCCAGTGCCACCCCCGAGGGGTGATGTGTTCCCTACCACGCTGCAAGCTATGCCACCCACAGCTCAAGGCTAAACAATGACAGAGCTTCTATGTATTAGTGCAGACACAGACCAGAATTTAAAACCAGGTTTGGCCTAGGAAGTGGGAATTTTGGGGTCATCTTCCATTGCCATCCCTGACTTCAACAGAAATCAGGCTTCAACAGAAGCCTGACTTCAACAGACGCGCTCAACCGACCCGCCGGAGATGATGACCTCACAGCCACCTCCCGTGGTGGCACATCTGGTCCTGCCCATGGATAGGTCAAAAATCTGCTGTGCTCCTGGAGCAGCCTGACTTCTCAGCCCCAGCAACCTCACGAGTGCTCCTGGTTAACAGGCTCTTCTCTGGGCATCTCACACTCACAGCTGTTACAGCCCAATTTCCAAATTTGCAGTCCTGCACAGCTGGACCACAGGGATCACCACAGGACCCAGACCCACCGGCCCTGAGACTGCAGGATTCCAACCTGGTTGGGGGCATTTTCCAGCCATAATTATTGATTTAAAGCAGCTTGGGACCAGCTGGAGCTGCTCATGAAGTCATGGTGATCGAGCTGCAAAGAAACACTGATTTTCCTGTTAGGTCACTGGAAATACCCATCTGGGCAATTTTGAAATGCAATATTATGGTTTTCCGGTGTGAAAGAGCACTGCAAAGCCAAGGTCACCTCAAGGCCACCAGAGGAGGGGTATCAAGCCACAGAGAATCAAACCAAAGGGAGGTTTGGTGTGGGGGATCAGATAAAAGATTTCTATGGCCTGAAACCCAGGAGGGAAGGGGGAAGGGAAGTGTACAGGGCAGCAGATGCTTTGGCAAGGAGAAGGAAACGGGCTTGAGCACAAGCCCACCTCCGGACAGAAAAGCTTTTGCAGTTCCCAGCTTGGCCAGAGCAGCAGGCACTCGCCCACTCCCAACTCCGCTCTGCAGGCGTGAGGGGCCACAGAGCTCTGCTCTGGGATGGGAGACCCCTCCGGACTGGAGGCAACCACCTGACACCCACCCTTTCCACCCCAGAGCCTGAGCTGCCTAAAGCAAACCCCTGCCTCTGCCTCTGCACACCCCAGCACAAACCTGGAGGTCTCAGAGAGACCCAGGCATATATTAACTCCAAAAAGCCTGACTGCAGAGGGGGCTGATATGCACACTCTCTCCCACAGAAGCTTTTCTGGCTGGGTTTCCAGCCCAGTTGCTATGCAGACCACCACCATCTCCGTGGGGCAGCCCGGCGGTGTCCCCAAGGCTGGTGGGTGCCTCTGTCCCACCTGCCCAGGTACCACCCCACCAGCCACAGCTTCAGAGCCAAGTGGGACAACCAGCCCTCCCCTCACCCACGCCCAGAGCACCTCAGGGTGCTCCTGTGCACACCAGTTCTCTTGCCCTGCCTTCCTTCGGGCGACCGCTTTCTCAAAGCCAAACCCGTGCAGCGTCTGTGGTTTGCCCAGTGCGGAACACAAGGCCTTTAAGTGCTTGTTTGCCGTGGTTTGTATCTCTGGCACAGGGCTCGCTGCAGCCCTGGGAATAACGGCAGGCCGGAGCCCCATCCCCACGGCAGGAAATCACCATCATTTCATAAGCGTTAACAGACAGCAGGGCCTCGCTCGTGCTGATGTCAGGGAATGCTCAGGGCCTTAAGGGATGTTCCTACATTAGGAAACAATGTCCTCAAAAACCACAAAAACAGGGACTCCAGGTTGAGATGAGGAAAACAAACCCGTGACACCCACTGGAGTGTCACCTTGTGGTCACACCCAGAGGAGCAGGAGACAGCAGGAGCAAAGGCCAGCCCAGCTGAGGAGCAAGGAGAGGCTGAGAGGCCAAGGGGACACGGCTCTTAGCCCTCCCTTACTGGCTGATACTCTGTTAAGTTCTTATGGGCTTGAATTTGGCCCTCAGCGTTTTCTGGCTGCCATGCAGGGTGTTGGATTAAGGTCCTGGAACTCAGCAGTGCGACAGTTGCTGACTCCACTTGGAAATGAAACGTGTTTTCACCTGAAAGACCTGGGAACTTCCAGTCACAGGCAGAGAAGCAAACTCATCTTCACAAGGACAAACACTGCTTCTTTTGAAACCAGGCTTGGACCATCAGCCTAAAGCTCTCTCTGATGTCCCTTCCCCCAGGAGCTCAAGTCTTCACCTGTGGCCAAGCATGTTCCCTCCAAGGCAGAAAAGCTTTCTTCTCCCTTTGAGGACAGCCCAGCAGATTCATTCCAGCTGCACCATCTCGGGGGGCGCAAGTGAGAGGGATTTATTTATTGCTCTTGCTGCCAAGTTAAACTAAATGAGCACTTGTAATCTGAAATCAGAATATCTGCTGCAGCCTGGCACTGAGGCAGCTGTGGGTGAGAGCTAAACTGGTGCCACCGGCCAGGATCTGGGCACAGCTCTGTCACATGGCACATCCAGCCCTTCCTGGGATCTTCCCTGTTCCCTCTGACCGGCATGCTGGGACTGGCAGTGAGGCCCATTGGGCTGTGTTGGCCAGTGAAGGGGAGACATAATTCAAATGGTGTTTCAGATGGAACTCCTGAGCCCCTCCCCAGGATGGGATGGGGATGTTTGTGCCTGGGGACCAGCAGTGGGAGAGCTGCAGCACAGCTACTCACTGCTGGCTGCTGCTTGGGCAGGTGTCCAAACTGCTGGTCTCTGGGCTACAGTTTTACCTGGATTTAAGTTGGTGGCATACAGCAGACCTCTCCAGGCACACAGCTCATCCCAGGAGATGTTTCTGCAGATGGACCAGACTGCTGTGAGGGCAGTTCAGAGGTGGAACTGTAGTCAGAGGGGCTGGAGTACCCTGAGTGTCCTGGGGATGGGACACTGGAGACCAGGCAGAAATCCTACCCATGCCTTTGATGCCCTCCAGGGTGATAGAGGGTATTTCTTCAGCAGCAGCACAAGCACAGGCAGGTCCTTTTCCCTCTGTTTGGACAGCTGCATGGAGAGCGTCCCAGCTGAGAAACAAGTCTTTGGTCTCATTTTTTTAAACTTCTGCTGGGTTATTTATCACTGGTTCCCGTCCTGGGTCCATTCACTGTGTGGCTGTGGCCAGCAGTGCGTGGGCAGGAGAAATGTCCCAGGGGCCATGAAACCACAGCCTGAGCAGCTCTGGCTGAGGAGGGGAGCAGGAGCAGGAGCTTCCCCCTGTGCCGAGCAGGCGGCTGCTCTCCGTCATCACCCGCTCAGCAGGAGAGTCCAGCCATAGATACTGCCCCAAACAGGCCATTTTCTTTGGGGAGCCCTTTAAGGGACTGAGGACTAAGGGATCATCAGCCCCAGGGGTGGGTGGTGTTGCCTACCCATTGTCCTGGCTCGGAAGATGCTGCAGAGCTGCGAGGACTTTGCCTGTGTATCACCCTAAGGGCGTGGGATGTGTGATGTAGTGAGGCTTCATCAGCAATAAACTCTTGAAAACAACCTTTGTAGTTGCTGACACTCAGCTCACACTTCTAATACCCTGAAAAACTATTATTTCAGGCAAAGCAGCCCCAAATAAACATTATTCAAACTGAAGTTCAAGGACTCTGCCTGGATGCAAAACACATTGCTTTCAGAATGGCTGGAGGTGAGAAGGATGGCTGTGCGTCTGGGATGCTCAGCTGGTCTGTGAGAGAGGGGGCTTCAAGATTCCACCCTGTGATGGCCCTTTGGGATGCTCTCCGTGTCCATGGGCTTCAGCAACCCAAAGAGTGGAGAACTGCCTGCATTCCCCACCCCAAGGTCCTCAGGGTGTCTTCACTGCACCTTGTAGGACACAGAGACACTGCATCTGGGGGCACATCTGCATGGAGAGAGACAGAGTCCATAAGGCCTGGCCCTATACCTTGATGCTCTCCAGAATTTATCCCTTCATCCATAACAATTCCCACACCAGGAAACAGGGAAGGAGCAAATTTTGCCCCGACCATACAGATCCTTAACTCAGCCCCACCAACCTTCAACCTTAGTCTTGACACAATTCTCTTTCCCTTAAAAAAATGCAAGAGATAGTTTCATTTAGAGGGGTCTTAGGCTCGGTTTCATGCCTGCATCCCACTCTGGGCCTCACCACACTGAGCTGCCCCTGGACTGTCCGCAGCCACGACTCCAAACCCTCTGCTAATGAACGCAGGGAGCGCCTGCCCTGTGCGCCCAACACGTCCCTCTGCTCCAGGCGATTGTTCGGCCCAGATCCTGCCTGGATCGTTTTTAACCTTCTACAACTCTGGCCCTGGCAGAACTAAGGCTGCTCGGTGGGTAGCCTATTGCAACCAGCGCTCCCTTGTATTTGCCTCTCCAGGTGGTAACAGGCTGAAAAGCGCCTGTAATCCCCCTGAATGAACCACAGCACAGAAACAAAGTCGAGCTCCATTGTGTTGTGTTCATCCCCTTTTAACACGGGCTGGTTCAGCCACCCAAGATAAAGTAGGCAAGGATCTCACAGCTCCCTGTGCCAGGCCCCCAAAGGAAAACGTAGGAAAGGTCCACCAGATTCCCCCATGGCCCTGAGGGGTTTGTCTGCCAAACTCACGGTGCTCTTGACACCCTTTTTCAACTAGATAGAGGAAAAAAAAAGTCTCCTGTCCCATATCCTCCCACAACTGGTGCCTTTCACCACATTTTTGGCAAAGTTAAATTTGGTTTTTTCTCCAGCCTTAGTTGGGTTCCACATTGAAGTAGAAAAGCTCCCTTTAGGACAGCAGTGCATCTCCATAGCTATAAATAGGAGACACATTTATACATGAGACACTTGTGCCTCAGGCTTCCTCTGAAAGACATCAACCACGCGCTCAACCGACCCGCCGAGACAGCATCTCCAGTCTCAAGGTCAGTGATGAGCTGTTCGAAACAGTTCGCTCAGCACGGAGTGCAATACATTCTCCATGCCAAGCATCACATGTCTTATGTCTTATTTCTTCAGTTCAGGTTTTCTACAAAGATTACAGCCAGGAAACTCTTGATTTGGATCAAGGATCATCATCCTTGGCTGGTTGATTTAGTTTGTGGATCTGCTGCTCTGCACCCTCCCAAGACCCCCTGACGTGGCTCAGGGTCTCTTGGCAGACCCGACTGCTACCCTGAGGCTGAGAGGCTGCACTGACACTGCTTCCAGCACGGGCTGAGGATGCAGAGGCAAAAAGGCAGAGCTGAGCCCCAGCCCCAGAGCTGTACATTTGTTTGCCTCATAGAAAGGTGATGCTGAGCATGAGATGGCCACACATCGAATCCAGCTCCTGCTGCATTCACCTGCCCTGCTTGTATAGAAACCATCAGCCTGGCAGCCAAAAGAGAGCTCTGTGCCCCCTCATAGTGTGTCTCTGTTAGGTGTGATCCCTTCTTGCTGCCCACAGCAGCAGCCCTCACACCTCTTCATCCAACCATGCTCATGAGGACTCATGGTGCTGAGCAGCCAAGACAGGGATGCTCCACAGCTCCATGACCAGCTCCTACTCATTTCCAACAGCTTTAAGTGGTGAAAGCCCCAGTGGAGTAAAATTGGCTCTAGAGCATCCTCTGTGCTGGAGCCCGAATTCTGCTCAAATTCCTACCAGGGCAGTGCTGGGAATGCTCCCGCTTGGCTTGCCTGCAGGGGATCCTGTGAGCTACCAAGCTGGGAGTGACTGGGATTGAGAGGGAAAAGATCAGGGCAGCTGCTGGACTCAAGGTCAGCTGGGACTGCCCTGTGTTGGTCCCTGTGTTGACAGCTCAGGAGCCGGGGTGGGCTGTGCCTGCTGACACCAGATGAGCTCCCAGCTCCAGCAACACGGACTGCTCTGTCCTGCCCTTTGCATGTCTCCCTTCCCCTGGATGAGCCACGGCCCCCCCGTGGCTGAGCCACAGCTTTGCCTCCCTGACCCAGAGCTACTCAGGCCAAAATGAACAAGACCTCACCGAGGAAGCAGCCATGGGCTGTGTCCTGTGCACAGCTCTGTTTAACTGAAAACAACTGTCCTCTGCCAGTTCAAATACAACTCCCCTTCCCTTACTTATATAACATGGTAACCTTCTTTCAACAGATTCCCTTTATTCCTGGCCCAACAAAGCATTGTAAACCCTTATGTTTTTTGGCCACAATGGCCAAGACCCTCAGACAAAAGCAAAGCGGTTCAGAGTCAGCGCTGGGTGCTCCTCGCTGGTACCTGTCCAGGCTGAGGTGAAACACTGCGTGCATGAAGGACTGGATGTTTGCTAAGGGCAGGGGAAGCTGGCAGGATGTGGGAACTTTCTTCGGACTGTTGTCTGCCTTGTGCTGCTGCGGAGCTGGATCCAAGAGGAGAAATATCAGCACAGCTCAGACTGCTCAGCACCTCCTGAGCAAGGTCTGCCCTCCATCCAGCACACCTTAGGTGGCCCCAGGCATGTCCTTGACCCAAACTGGGAACATCCCTGGTTCTTCCTTTCTCCAGCTGGGCAGGGGTTTCCAAAAGGATGAGGGAGAATAAGATTTCTACTTTGGGTTCTCACAACCCTTTAACTGGACCTGCATCCAGGCTCTTCACCAGAAGTCAGGTTTGTCTTGTCAGGAAAGTAGTGGAGAAGGGTTTGGGGTAAAGGCAGAGTTTCCACTGCCAAACCCAGGCAGTGATGGGGAGAGGGAATGATGTAAGATCCCAGGAGATCCACGTTGGTCCCATTTGCTGGGGATCAGTGCCTGCTGAGCCAATGGCTGGTTCGTTAAGTCAGCTGTTGTTTGAAAAGGCATCTCATTAGCCTGGCGTTTTCCAAGAACATCAGAGCTTTGGCAGGGGCCAAGCAGCAGTCTGAGGTTAACAAAACAACCTGGTGTAAACAGGCACTCTGGTGCCTTGGAGAAGTCCTCTGTCAGCAGCTCAGTTCATGCCACGGGATCCATGTGGACGCCAGGGACGTCCTCTCCTCATCTTGCTGAGCCCTTCCGGAGGCTGGGAACAGCCCATGTCTGCAGGACGACAGTCCATGAGACGCACACGGAGAACAAAACCTCCTAGTGCTGCTGGAGAGACAGCAGCTCCCTGGCTCCCGCAGGCATTTCTCCACTACAAATGAGCACTGGAGCCAAGAGCAACCTGTGCGACGTCCAACGCACCGTCTCCTTCGGCCGTGCTCGGCCTGCAACAGCAGCCGGAGTCTCAGGGGACAGGGCCGGCTGGAAATGTCATTAGCATGTGTCACCTCTGCCTGCTTGGAAGGATTAATCAGAACGAGGAGCTCACTTTTAACGAGCCTTTTCATGGTGCATTACCGGGGGAGAAAAAAAACACACCACCACCACCTCCCCCCCCCCGGCCACACAGATTTTCCAATAAAATTTATAGAGCATGAAAAGGGCTGCTGGCTCTGGGATTCAGAGGTGGCTGGCCCTGTGAGTGTGGAGGCACCAACCACCTCCTCCTCGGATCGAAACAAAACAAACAGGCAGAAAAATTCCCAGAGCAGATAAGTGAAGTCACGTCCTTCACTGGAACGAGTGAGGTGATGGTGTTGGAAAGTGACCCTTTGACAGACAAACGGAGCCCTCTGAGGTTTCTGGGGTCTTCAGGGTAAACAGATTTTCCAATAAAATTTATAGAGCATGAAAAGGGCTGCTGGCTCTGGGATTCAGAGGTGGCTGGCCCTGTGAGTGTGGAGGCACCAACCACCTCCTCCTCGGATCGAAACAAAACAAACAGGCAGAAAAATTCCCAGAGCAGATAAGTGAAGTCACGTCCTTCACTGGAACGAGTGAGGTGATGGTGTTGGAAAGTGACCCTTTGACAGACAAACGGAGCCCTCTGAGGTTTCTGGGGTCTTCAGGATAGGCACTCATCCACTACCACGTTCACAGGGCTTAGCTCTTTCAGGACATCCCTGGATGCCAGGAGCAAACTTCCAGGCTTTCCTTGCACTGAAGTGAAACCTAAACCTCAACCCAAGCTGTGCCATGCTGTGTGTGCAGAAGATGCTCATCATGGAGAGCTTGCACATAGTGTGCTGAGTGGATAAACAAACTGTGGACAAGGTGGAAGCCCACATGCCTTACAGTTCAGTAGCCATGTTACATTTGAGTTAGCCACCCCAAGTTCCTTTTCAGAACCACAGGGGAGAAGGAGCCACCTCCAAGGGTGTTGCACCTCACCCTTGGGCGGCTGTCCAAGAGGTACAATGAGTCATTCTCACTGCTCCGAGTGAGATGCTCAGACTCAATATCCCCCCTTTCAGCCCTGGGCAAGGGGCAGGAGCATCCCCAGGCTGTCATTCACCGGGGATGGAAGTGTGAGGAAACAGGGATCACCCTGTGACACGTATTTCCCATCTGGCTCTGTCCAGCCTCAGGACCTTGGAAGCCAGCATCCCCTTGTGAGTGAGGGATGGGGGACAGGGGGATGGAGACTGGGGAAGGGGGAGCGGGATTTCCATGCCCAGCCAAGAGAACAAATTATTCTTGCACAGTCCACCCTTCCCTCCAGTCAAGAGTAATCCTTGCAACCATGACAGCCACTTCTCTTTGCCCCAGAGAACTGTATAAATCAGAGCAGAACAAAAGTCCTTTGCTGGGAGCTGGGCATGTGCACTGCCTTTCAAAGGGGAGGCACATTTCTCTATAGATCTGTGTTCTCCAGGGACTGCAACTCTGACAGCAGAGATTAAGCAAAACAACCCACTCAACCTTCCCTTCTCCAACGTCTCTCCATGGGTGGAACAAACCCATCACAGTCAAACCACAGGGCAGGGCCATAATTCACACTTGTTCCTTTGCCTCTTAGTTGTTTAATGGCCTATTTTTCCTACTTAATGTTTTCAAAGTTTTGAGTAATAATTACATAGAATACAGCCTCCTTTGGCATTAGAGCTGGAAAACTTAGAAATAATGAGGAAAAGCAAACCAAATGTACGAATTATTAGAGTCCTCGGGGAACCTGCAGAGCTCTAGTGAGCTGAATCCAAACCTTCAGCGGAGCCATTCAAACTGCATTCCTCGCTGGAGTGGTAAACACGCACATACGAACCCTCGCCCACACATCCCGAGTGAGCAGCTATAAATCAACCCAACAATACCAGGCAAACCTTTTAGGTTAAAGCAACCACAGCTTCTTTTGTCACCTCAGGTTGCAGGTCCCCCAAGGGGACAGTGCTGCTGATGGTGTGTCCATCACTCACAGCACCACAAGTCAGGTAACAGCAGGGAGCGAACGCTGAATCCCTCCCGTGCTCTCACAGACCACGATGCGTTTTCTTGGAACTCTTCTAAGCAATCAGGGCAGCAAAATCATTTCTTTTCCGCTTCTATTTGTACCAGTGGAGACCTGGCTCAGCCCCACACCGGCTGAAGGAGGGACCGAAAATCAGAGTCATGGGGAGTTTAAGCCCTTGTGCTCCTCAGGGGTTTTGGGGAATGGGCTATTTTTCTGTGAGCTCCTAATTATACAGCTATTTGCATGGACAAATTTTGGCTTCTGGGTTGTGCCCTGCGTGCCTACTTCAAGGCTTGGATATTGGTGCAGTGTGGGACTGTGACCTCTGTCAGCTGCTGTGTCTCTCCACCTGCTCCAAGGCCAGCCGGAGAAGCTCTTGGTGCACTCTGTGCCTGTTACCCCCATGCCTAACCTCCCTCACATCTCCTGCAGAAGACTGTTCTGAGCTGGGGACCAGTCCCCTCCTTGCTGACATTGGAGAGCTCTTATGTGGCAGCTCTCTGCAGAGGGGACATGGCACTGTGGGCAAGGGACACTCAAAAGGTCCCCTGAGCCACCTTGGGGCCACCTTGGAGCCACCCAGTAACTCCCTCACCCTCCAGGCACAGCAGAACCAGGCACAGACTCTTCCTCCATCTCAGATGAGCCAAACTGAAAACCTGGCCTGGAAATGTCTTTGAAGGAAAAGGAAGTATTAAAGAGTAAAGAATGAACAACAACCACATATGTTTATCATTAGTCATACAAAGAAGTGCCATCCCCCAAATCTGTGCCAAGAAACCTACTGCTGTGGTGTTCCTCTGCATAGGAAATAACAAGGAATTGTGCAACTGCAGTTGTTGTCAGAGCATATAACCCAAGCTGGGAATTGGAGCTGTGGCTTTTGCCAACGTGCCTGGGTGTCAAACCCAAAACTGATTACCCAGTGTGTGTGCTTGAGACAGAAATCACACACTGACCCCTTGTTGGAGGCTCTTGGAGGAAGCATTTTCATTTTTCCAATGAAAAACATCTACGTGTAGTAGAAACATCTTTGGGTTTATTTCAGATTTAAATGGTTTCATTTGGCGTTTTGAAAGACAAGCCAAGCCAAAAGTTTGGATTTAAAACAAAAAAAAAGGGAAATATTTCTCTCCTGTTTTGAATTGCCTTCCCTCAGATAATAAAAAAAAAACTTCATGGAAAGGGAAGAGTTTCCTTCAAACATTCACATCCAATCTGAGACAGTAAATTCAAAGGAGCTGGATGTTTTTAAACAGCTCCCTATTACCAGCAATGTGACTTCTTTCCCAACAGCATCGAGACTCAACCTCTCCTGTTTTTCCTGCCATCATTCCACTAACACATGGGATAGTTTTAGGGTGCCTGATTTGAAGCTGGATTGTCTCCAGAAGGTTTCCAGGGGGGCTGAGCACCCCCTTTTCCTGCCCATCCTGCCCATGGTCTAGCTTGGGAGCCTGGCAGTGCTTTGTTTCCCTTCTCATGGCTGCATCCAATAACCTCTTCCACAATTTTCTCCACAGACAGAGGAGCCTGACTGAGAGTCTGGATCCCCCCAGAACTTGGGTACACACACAAAGAGTAAAAAACCCCCCTGCTCCACAGTGTCTCCAGCCTGCAAAATGGGGATAAATACTATTTACTCTCTGCAAGCTGTGCATGAAAAATGATAAAATGAGGATAAATCTCTGCTTTCTCTTCTTTTCCCATCTTTTTAATGCAAGGAAGGTAAAACTCCTGAGCCCTGGGAATTGCCTTTATTTTCTCTTTTATGATATTTACTAAAGACTTAGAGATGGGAAGAGGCAGAAGCCTATGGAGTGTATGGGCTGAGATGAAAAGGTCCTGGATCCCCAGCGGGATAGGAAGGCTTCCAACAGGAGGCACAAGCTGCTTGGCTTTGTTTCTCAATTCAAACATGGTACCAGGCACAAAAGGAGGTGAATAATATCGCTCTCCCAGGCGGTGAGCCCACGCCTCACTCCTGGCCATAATCATCATAATTCTAAACAAAAAAAAGGATGCCAGCAAGAAAAATGATTTGGGATTAAGGGTTCCCGTGTCCCACCTCCTGGCTCGGGGTATTCTTCTGCTGAATAGACCTTCAGCTCTCCCAGACCTCGGGCACCCTGGGGCAGGGTCCATCCCTTTCCGGGCCACCATTGACATACTGTGGGATCAAAATGCCTAAGGAAAGATTCCTGGGGAGCTGATCATGTGAATAAAAGGGCAACCTGTCAATGATTCCATGACAGCACAAACAATGGGGTTGAGGGGAAGGCACAGCTCAGGTTTTCCTGTGAGGCGGAGGTTGGGGCGAATGGGCAGCACAATGCAAGTTAATGCCTGAGCTGACCAGGGCTGGGCAGCTCAATGCCACCCCAGGAACTCCCTGTAATCTGCCATTATATCCCTCCTTTGACATGGCTTTTTCCTCTGCTTAACAGTCCTCTGTGGGCTTGGCTCCCGAGGAACAAGGCTGAGCTGGACGGCCCCTTCCCCAGTCCCAAGGTGTGAGGACAATGCTCAATTTTCTCCTAACAGCACAAATACAATGAGAGAGTCAAGTTATCCTTACATGTCAATGGAGCATCTAAACCCAACCTTTTTCCATCACAGTCACCCCCTGAACCACAGAAACTTCTATTGTTCACTGCATCCAAGGGTGAGGAGCTCCACAACTTGCCCACAGTGCTGGAGGAATGGAGGAATGATATCCTTACATTTGACTTGGATCAAGATCCTATTGGCTTCATTCATCCCCTCCTGCACAAAGTCCCACATGTTCTCACAGAGTGTCCTGTCCCATCAGCATCCACCCACCCCTGTGTCCCACTCCCAGTGCTGGTAGGGGACACGGCTCAAAGGCTCAGAAATGAGCTCCCCAGCCACACACTTTTCCTGCCCCATTCCCTGCACAGGTCAGGCTTTGTGACTGGTTCAGGGGCTGTGAAACCCTCCCAGCCACAGCCAGGTTCAAATCCCACTGTAGGGGCAGGACAAGCAGCTACTCCCAGGCCTCCACCATAGCCACTGGAGGAGCATCACCATCTGTGCTGGCCAAGCTGGAGGAGAACCATCACCTGCCTTGTTTGGCTGGAGGAACATCACCACCTGTGCTGGTCTGGGCTGGAGGAGCATCACCACCCACCTCGGTCAGGCTGGAGAGCACCACCGGCCTTCCTGGACAGGCAGGAGAAGCACCACTACCCATCCTGGCTGTGCTGGAGATTCATCACTGCCCTCCTTGGCTGGCCCCAGAGCACGTTGGCAGGCTCTGAATGAAGGTCCTTGCTGGTCTTGCCAAGCCAGAAGGTCAGCGGTGCTCACAAGGCACCACGGCAATACCGAGAGTAGCACAGCTAAAACTGAAGGGAACTGAGCTCTGACCACAATGCCCCAAGAAGACAAACCCACTCTATTGAGTCTTTAAGCTGGCTTAGAAACCTCCACGGCCCACCTGGAGAGCTGTGCCCTTTGCAGTTTGTGCAGCAGGTGCTGCTCAGACGTGACACTCCCTTTATCCTTGGCAGCTCAGGTAACCCAGCACTGGCATTTCTCCTTTGGAGCTCTGCCCTGCTCCCACTGTGATCAGTGGGATGCTTCAATTAACTCCAGAGAAGCAACTGCCACCAGCTCTTCCATCAGCTTTATCCAGCATGGAACAAGCCTTTAGAAGCACATAAATAAATAAGAGCATCTCCATCTGGTTTTGGATCAAAGCTGGTAGGATTTTTAACTCATTAAGAACCGATGTGCCATGCCCTTTATTTGCCCAGCTTGTTACGTGGGTACAAACTCTTAATGGCAAACAACTGACCTGATCCCCCCACAGCTTTACACAGTGAGATGCCACTTCCCCTTGGGGAAGATATGGGTGACCCTGGCAATGAGACCACACAGAGAGGGGCCCAGATTTGTCCTTTCAGAGATCAGCCACCATTTACAGGGAAGTTACACCCTGCTCAGGGCACAGGTTATGGGGCACCTACTGAATAATTCACAGAATCACAGAATATGCTGAGTTGGAAGGGACCCCATCAAGTCCTGCCCCCGCACAGGACCATCCCAAGAGTCACACCATGTGCCCAAGTGTATTGCCCAAATACTTCCTGACCTCTGTCAGGCTTGGTGCTGTGACCAGTTCACTCTGAGGCAGCTTTGATGCCCAGCTTGGCTCCTGTAAAACACTCAGGGCACATGACCCCAAGCAGGTCTTGGATCCAAGGCTGGCCAGGTGAACATCTGGCATAGGGAGGAGTCAGGAAGGCCAAGATATAGGGGTAAAACTCTATCTATAGGATTATATATGTATCTGTAGGAGCCGTAGGGTCCTCCTGGGGCAAGGCCACACAAGAGATACGGAGCAGTAAAGACAAGGGCTGAGGAAACACCCTGTGAGAGGAAGGGTGCTGGGGACAGGGGAGCCTCAAAAGGAAGGGAGGCTGGGAGGGATGCTGGGAGGGAGGCAGGGAAGGAGGAGAGTTGCTCTCCTGGCATGCCCGTGGCTGGGACATGGACAGAACTGACAGATGCACTGACAGACACTGCACTGAGAGGTGCTCTCACCTGGGCTGGGGTTTGCTTGCCTTGGAAGGATGTGGCCAGGGGGCTCACCTGTGCAGGCAGGGGTGGGAAACACCACAGCCATGTCACCCTGTGACAGACTGACATGCAAAGATGCCAATGAAATTGCCTCCCTCTGCCCTCATCACCAGCATGTTCCGCCAGCTCCAGCAGAAAGGTTCACCATTTCTCACAAATTATGTCAACCACACCAACCTGACCAAATAAAAACCAAGACTGAACACAGCCAGCAGGGTGGAGACACCCAGGTAACAGATACACAGGTACCCAAGCAGGGGCTGGAGGAAGCAGAAGTCATTGGGATCTGTCAAACACCACTGGCAGCTCCCTGACCACACCACGCTGGGGTACATGAGTGTCCATGCTCTGGCTGTTGATAGTTTGGGTACTTTCAGCTTTCTGTGGAAACGTCACATATCCCATGCTTTGTCCAGGTACTCAGCATGCAGAATTTTTCCAATTTCAGAGATATTTGTTTCTTTCATAGCTGTTTCAGGGTGGATGCATGAGCTCTAGCACTGTCTGTAGCACCAAGATGCTGCTCTTCTGGCACAAACTTCTGAACCAGCTACTGAAATGCGGAGTCAGAGTGTGTGACACACTGGCCTAACCCAGCTAAGCCTCATCATTTCCCTCTGCTGAGGCCTTTTGCATAGATTCAGAGACTGCAAACACCAAAGTGGGCTCTGGGGCTGAATCAAAAGGCAGAGTCTCCACGACACCTACAGCAATCGCACGAGGTCTAACGGAGCCCCAGCAAAAGTATCAGTCAAAGAAACATCACCTGCCCCAGTTTAAGGACTTCGGGTGAAGGAGGATCAGCCTCAACACTACAGGCACTTGATTCGTAGTTGTAAAGACTTTCCTGGTCACGTCTTCGTATGGGAAAGAGCAGGATCTGCCACACTTCTTTGAAGACGTACATCAAAAGGCATTGCCAAAGGAGACAATTTGGGGGCATTATAGTCACAATACCCCATTGCATCATTCATCAATTACACGGCAAAGCCCAGCTGAAACCCAGCTTTCAGTACAAGACTGTGATGAAGTGACAATCTCAGCCACATCTGTGAGAAAGGTCTGTACCACATTTATCTCAGTGAGAACTGGGAGCCTCCAGTAATTTTGCTTAATCTTTTATATGAGGTTCTGAGTTTACAAGAGTAAACAAGACTGGGTGTCTGGCCAGAAAGGGAATCCTGGCATCATCTGGGTCCTTATGTCCTGTGGTATTGTGACAATCTCTAGAGCATCTCCTTGGACTGGCAATTCCAATGCCCAACAGGGCGTTGAATTTGGAGTTGTCGGAGAGGTTTCAGTTCTCTGTCTAGCATTACTCCCTCCTGCAGGGTTGGGAATTGTTGTGAATTTTATTTTGTTTTGAAAGAGAGGAGTCTTTGACTCCTGTTTCCCTCAGCCTCCAGCTGCTTTGCCAATGGCTCACAGTGCATGACTTCCACGGGCTTGTGGGACCAGACCCTGGATCTGCTGGGGGCTGGTCGTGCTTGGTCATTGCAACCCCCAGCTGGCCCGAATCCAGCCTTGAAAGGAAAGACCCAGAGCAGAGCAGGGAGAGGGGCAGGATGGCCTCTTGCAGTGCACTCCCCGTTCCTGCTCTCCAGTGTTTCTCCTCTAATAAGGGCACTTGCACTTGAGGTTCTGCACTTCATCTTGTTCATAAAACTGATGCTAGGCAGAAGGCTTGGCTCAGCTTGAGCGTGACCCACAGCTATAAATCTGCTCTGCTCCTCCTGCTTACGCCCCCACGGAGCTGCTGTCACTGCCCATTTTGAGCTGAAAAACCAAACATGACATCTCCCAGGTGCAGATGTGTCTCCCCTCCCTTCCAGACTTCCTTGGTTTCTCTTTCTGAACAGAGAGAGATTTAGCAGGCTCTCCTCCTGGATGGAAACATTGAGGCAATGGCTGGGGCAGAGGGACTGTTCTGAGACCCGAGGGAGACAGCAGCCACCCCATCAGCCATGCAGGCTGCAGCAGGACTGGAAGTCTTGCCCTGCCCAAGGAGCAATCCAGAGGAAGCAAATTTTCCGTATCCCAGCACTGAGGCAGTTGAGAGGACAGGGAAAGTTTCCTGAAGTTTGCTGCAAGAAGAGCTCCATGTAGCAAAGAAACAGGTTGTGAGAGGAGGATGGTGGGGGGAATATCAGACAAGGAGGAAAGCTGGTCTGGTGGAAGAAACTCAGCTGAGCTCCAGTGCTTCTGCCCTTCCTGCAAGCACCCATTACACCCAGCAACCCAGTGTGTGCTACACAACCCCGTGGGCTCCCTCCTAAGGGAGAGGGCATGCTGGGGACACAGCACAGAGTCTGAGGGCCCTAAGAGCCTTCTGACCTTTACAAATACGCAGACAAAATGCAGAACAAATGAGAATCAAGTTTCTAGACTCCAAATGGTCTCAACCACTTCTGATCCCTTGTCCCCTATTACTGGTTAATCCGTATAAATAACCTGAAAATGTCCTAGGTGTGTGATCCCTAGAGGTAAAAGCCATTAAACTACTATCACTACTAAGGTGCTACTAAAATAAATTACAAGGATTCCATCTTTGGTTCGGAAACCCCTAAATTTCAGAGAAGCACCAGCCAGCTATTGCCACAGGGCTACCCCATACTCAAGCATGTCCCAGGCTGTCTGGTGCTACTCGGGTTGGAAACAGGATTCTGCACCAAAAGGTCCTTTCTTCTGACCAGTATGGCCAGTCTAAGGGCCAATTACAGAGGCCGAGGCTGGGATTCATCCCCACTTATCACTGGCATTTTAACTGATGCCCATTTTAGGCACCTGGCTAGTCTCACCTTCATTAGCAGGCATGGAGGAAGGATTTCCAAGAAGGAAATTCAGAGTATAGAAGGAAATACCTCCCCACTTCCCAACCAACATCTCTATGATTCTGCAATAACATCACCATAAGCACAGACCAAGGGTGCCATCAGCCATTTATGTGAGTGTTGCTTGGAGCTGGTAAGCCCTGACCACACCTCTATGGGCTTTCTAGAAGAGCCTAAGCTGGGAGCTCCTAAATGCAACCTGGGACCAGCAAGGTTTGGGGAGAAGGCAGCAGCACTAAGCAGCCATGTCACACTTGCTTGTGACTGGCCATGTGACCCCCTGCTCAACTCACAGGGACAGAAATATTCCCAAACCCTGCTCCTGTGGCAGCCCCGTGTGACTTTTATAGCTCATTGTCTGCTCAAGCACCAGATTTTCTTCTATCTCTGTGCTATGTGGAGGTGGGTCTTATTTCTGCAGCTGGTGCAAGAAGCCTCCTCTTCAGATCACACAGTGATAAGAGGTGACTGGGGCTCTTTATGGCATTGCTTAATGAGCTGATGACATTTTTACGAATGAAGAAAGTCCCAAGGCGATTAGACTTGTTGATCCTTCAGAGATGCCAAGACCCTCCCCTGACTAACAAACCCCATTCACATTCTTCCCAGCAGATGAAATCTTTGCCACACGTTTTCTCTCCCTGCCCTCCACCAAAACTGTCCTCTCCTTCTGGCCAGCCTGAAATCAGATGTGGGAAGAACCTGCCTTTCCTTTTGGTGGGAAACTTTGACTTCCCCTCTATAGGATGCGAGGCTCCCAAATCAGAGGTGTCCATGGCACCGAGGATGGGATCTGGGATGGGAGAGCAAGGTCTGGATATCGGCTGATCTTTCGTTAAGGTCAGGAGAGGGACGTGGGATGAGGTGTGCACAAAGGCACTGCTGTGTATGGCCTCACAAGAGCCATTCCTGCCTCCTTAACAGATGAGATGGCTTTGAAAGAGTGAGTTAAGTGTGCCAGGGTATACGAAGACTTTGTGAGGGGCTTTTCTAAAATCCCCCACAAGAGGCTGTTAAGGAAACCTGGTAACCAGAGGATAAGAGGCAAATTCCCATTTTAAACCCAGCCTCGGGTAGCAGAGACAAAGAGCCCGAACCCTGCAAGGCTTGGCGTGCAGGGGCGTGAACGGCGCCCGGGGCGCAGTCATAATTAAAAATAATAACACTGAGCACTTTCAAAGCACTCGGTAAACACGATTAACTAATTAGTCAACTCTTTACTAATTAACCAGTCACAGGACCGGTGTTGCTCAATATGTTTAATGATCCGGAGAGCAGTTGAATAGCTGGGGGCAGCGTCTGCGGAGGACGCGGGAACCGCGCAGGGGAGTGACGGGGAGGCTGAGATGAGCTCACACAGGGCTTGGACAGGAGGCGACAGGCATGGACACGGGCTGGACCCCCTCATCCTGCTGAAGACAGAACTGTCCTCCTCTCCTCTTCCCTGGCAAACCCCTCCTCACCTGTCGGGGTGGGGGACTCCCTGTGCTCCTCCCATAGCTGCCTGTAGTTCATATTCCTCGCTGTGTGGCCACAGCAGGATGCAGACGGAAAGTTTCAGATGTACCTGAAACCAGCCCTGTCTGAGATCAGGAGGAGCTAGATGTGAATCCCCCAAATGCCATGCACTGCAAGCTTCAGGTTAATGCTCCCCAGTACAGTGAGGATGAGTCTCCTCTCTCTCTCTCCTTCCAGTAAACCAATAATTGAAGTAACTGTACTGCAGGATGGGGAGAAAGAAGAGAGAATTAGGACAAGGGAGCCTCTCTGGTTGCCACTGTATTGCTTATTGATCAGTTGCCCCACCTGTGCCTCAGTTTCCCCGGGACAGGTACTGTGTGTCACACCAGACCCTTTCACATCAATTTGTTTTTTAATCAGGGCTGCACACGCTTCCCCACAAATTGAGTGAAAAGCATCTTCCCAAAAGGCAGATACTCTACTGCTCACTGACATGCACCTTTTCCCCATACACGAGTCCCTGCTTCCTTCTGAGGCTGTTCTCAAACTGCCTCTGCTGGCACCAGCCTCTCTCTACTGCTCTGACAGGTGTCACACCGAAGGAAAGCTGCTCTTGGCTGGTGGCTCCAGCACATCTCAGAACCCTGCAGGGCACCTTCATGCCCCTGCCATGATTCTGCCAGTGAAAGCCACCTTTGGGGACTGTTTTCAAGTATTTCCTAGCTGTAATTTAGCCATTTTCTGTCCAGTAGACCAGGATTCCAAGTGTCTCTGTGAATGAGCATTGGATTTCACAGCATCACAGATGCATCTAGAACAGATCTGGATGGCTGTGGCCATGGCTCTTATTAAAGCTTCTCATCATACAAATCCTTATTCCCCAGCACCGGGAGTTTATTCCCTGCAGGAGGGATCTGCCAGGCCAGAGGGAGCACCAGACAGTCCCACAGGGTGCTGAGCAGGGCTGAGCCATCACTTTCCCAGCACTGCTTTTCCTGGAACAGCTGGGATGTGCTGAGCTCTCTCCTTGGGACCTGCAAACCTGCAGCTCCTGCACACCCCACCCAGTGCTGATGGGCTCGCATGGCCTGGCAGCACCTCAGCCACTGCTACGGCCTCTCACAGGACACCTGCAAGAGAAACCAAGCTGTGGAGAAGGTCTGACCTTGGGGCTCTTCACCTGGAGCTCTGGTGGCTGGATGGGCTTTTTCCACCAGACATCCCCAGAGAGCTGAGGAAGGGCACCCAGTGCTGTTGCAGGGAGGACAGAGAACTAGAGCAGGACCTGCCAGCTCTGCACAACGTGATGATTCCTGGGCGCTCTGGTCGTGGTGATGGAGCATCCCACCTTGCTGAAGTCACCACAGAGTGCCTGAAAAGACCATCTTCTCCATTTTCTCCCAGCTGGCTCCTGCACCTTGAGAATGAAGACCCACTGGGCAAGCAGCTCCTGGCTGAGTTACCGGCTTGCTGTGGTGGTAGTGAAAGTTTCCAACTGCAAACACTTGATTCTGCAGTTACCAAGAGAGAAAGAAAGAAAATTCTCCCATGCAGAACAGTGTTTTGAGGTCAATAGAGAAAACCCTGTGGCCTGAATACCCAATCTGGGGAGACTGGGGAGCCTGGCAGGGAGGCTCGGGGCCTGGGCGTCTGCGTTGCCACACTTGTAGCCAGGTTACCATGGCTCATCCACAGTGCATCCACACCCGGGGGCTGCTGCCTGCCTGCAGTCAATGGGCTCCGCTCTTCCAGCACTGAGAAGGACAGTTGATTTGCAGGAGAAAAGCTCGTCCTTAGTGGTCCTGTCATGTCATCCCCCCAGGGGTTCACAAAGGAGTGTGGGTGCAGCCCAGAAGGGGGATGCCTGTGCTCCCCTGCAGCCCCTGGCATGGCTCAGGGACTGGCTGCCCATGGGCACGGTGCCCACACCCCTCCCCAAGGAAGGGGTGCTGCACTGAGGGGCCACTGGACACCCACCTCACCCTGTTCAGCCAGCCCAGACACAGCTCGGTCCCCTGGGCGTCCCACAGAGGGGACTTGCAGCGCAGTGGGAAGTGGTGAGCGCACAGAAATGGCCATGTTGCCTCAGATTCATGGGTTCTGTTGGCCTCACCCCGTACACGGGAGTATTTGGGTGCCCAGGGTGCTGGGACATCGGTGCCTGCAGAGTCATGGATCAAAAGCCACCTAAGCAGCCAAGGAGGACATGGGAACCCTGTTTGGTTTTTTCTTTCCTAAATGCTTGAGCTGAGACCCAGAGCAGGGTATCCAGTGGGAATGAAAAGGCCATGGATGTTGTTCAGTGTCCAAAGGACACCCTGGTTGCCCCAACTGTCCACCCCATGGATGGGGACCCTCACTCAGCTCTCTTTTGGGGCTGCCCCCCATCAAGCCCTGCTGCTGTGGGAGGAGAGTTGGGTGCCTTGGCCACATCTGCCCACCCCCATCGCCTCCTCCCGGGCGATGAGAACTGAAATAAAAGGTCCATTTCTTTAGAAAGCCAGGCCTGACTATGGGAAGGGTCCCTGTATCCATGCAGCTCTCCCGGCCTCCCGCTCCCGTGTTTAGTAATCTCACTTCTGGGCCTGAATTCATTCAGATGCTGTGAAGGATTAGCTGACCTTTCTTTCAGAGCTTGGTAAGCTGGGGATGTTAAAGCTTCCCAAAAATTAAACTCTCAGGAGGCTGTCGCAGGGGCTGGGAGCCTGGAGAGTTGCTCAGAGGCTGTGGCTGCTTCCTCAGCAGCTGCCCTGGGGCAGGGACAGACCTCGGACAGCCCCTTCATGTCCCCCAGAAGTGCTCAAATCCATGCACAGCCGTAGCACCCGACTGCGCGGTGCTGGTGCGGGGTGAAACCAGCCGGTTTTCTCTCCTCTTAGACAATTTGGTCATTTTTTCTCTTTGTCATATGTGGGTCTCAGTTTCTCTTTGCCTCCATGAGAGGAAGGAATAAGACAAAATGTGAGCCCAGGACCTTGGGAGCTGAGATTTGGGGAAGCGGGGAGAGCTGCCTGATGGTGCTGTCACAGCTAAGGGGGCACCAGCTTGTGAGGACAGGCTGCTCTCACCATTACAAGGGAGTGTTCACTTTGAAACCTAATGACAACTTGTAGCTTGAGTAGCATTTTGCTGTCTGGGATCTCAAACTGGGTCTGAGTATGGGGAGCTTATTTTAGGCTCCCAAGTGCAGATGGGATGAAGTGACATGCAAAATGCTTCCTGCAGAGAGTGGAATGTCCACACAACAAGGCTGTACTCCCCTGACCAACTGGGTCTGATTTTCAGAGCTGCTCTTCACTGGATGCACAGGAGATGCAGAAAAATTTCCCTCTTTTCCCACATTTTTCTATGAATTTTCCCCTGACAGTGAAATCTCAGGGCAAGGGGACTACACCTGGATATGAGCAGAAAGGACTACACTAACAAAGACCCAGGCACCAGCAAGGGAGGTGATATCACTGCTACTCCCATTTGAGGACTTAAGGAAAGTAGCTGGAGCTGGGGGGAAAGTTGGAGGCTGCATGGCCTGTGCCCCACTGCTCTGAAAAAGGCGGGGGGCTGCCTTTGGGGGAGCCCCCTTTGCAAAGGACAGGCTGCAAGGATGACCCCACACCCCAAAAGGGCAACCAAAGTCCTGGAGGCAGCACTTTGCCTCTTTGGTTTCACACTCTCCTGTTTGGGGTTGCCCTGTTGCATCTGGCAGAACAGGAGCAAATTCATCAGTGCGAGCAAAGCCCACATGCGGCCAAGTCCGACCGTCTGTCCAAACCCAGAGCAAACTGCACAGGGGGAGAGCAGGGCTTCATCCAAAGCCCAGGGAGACCAGTGGTGAGACTAGAAATGGCTTCTCCCCCTCCCACTTGCTTTCTCTCTCCATCCCGTTGGAACTGAAGCTGTTTCCACATGGAAAGAATCCACAGCAGCAGCATCTGAGCGGTGCAGGAGCCTGACGCGAGCAAACCCACTGCTGCTCTCCTTCCCGTCTAGTTAAACTCAGTTGTTGTACAGAAGCTGCGAGGGGGGCGAGGGGATGCCTTTGTTATGCGTTTAAACTGCTTGTTTGAACGGGCAGCCAGCTTCTAACGGGGCTAATTTTATAGGCACCATAACATGACGAGAGGAGTTTCTTTTACGACCCTGCACTCCCCCTGTCTCAGGCACAGGGGGCTCGCACGGAACCGCCAGTTCTCTGGCAGGAAAAGGCACTAGTAATCCCAAAAAATAAAACTGTCTTATGAGATATAAATTAGATTATTGCTCTGGGGAGATGAGCTGCTCTGCTCACCCACGGGGCTGCCGCCGTTGGAGAGCATCTGCTGCAATTACAGGTTCCTCCAGCCTGCTCGGCAGAAATGACCTCCCAAATATTTCTGCAGTAGCTGGAGCTCACACAAACACTCCATGTTCTTTTTACAGCTGAACAGTAAGCGCTTGATCTGTGCTAAATTGCTGGTTGGTGGTCTCATCTTCTCCAAGGACTCTGGGGAGGGTGTCCACAGTCCTCTCGAGAAGGTAACAGGGTCCAGATTGTCACCTTGCAGTGGGTGCTGGAGGCTGAGCTTGTCTCTCTTCACGGGCTTGTACAGTACAAAGTGCACCCTTGGCACCAGATCAGCAATATTAATTGCCCATGAGAGGAAGCATATAATCAGCCTTCAATGCTGTATAATTACACAGAAATTACCAGAAGAAATTAATTCCAAAAGGTGAACATATGGGCCGCAACATTGAAGCCAAAGCTGGATTTTGCCTCTGGTTACTGCCACTCATAACTGAGGGCAGAATCTAGGCCAAAAGTGTGTTTTCTAGTTCGTGATTTATTGTACCAAAATGAAACTGGTAATGAAAACCGCATTCCACTTAATACACAGCCGACTTCCAACAAAAATGCCAGCAGGAACTCTTTCTTCTCCTTCTTGCCTTACAGCTGCCCGTCAGCAGAGGATCTACGAGCTCAGCCCTCCTGCCATGGCCACAGGGAGAGGCAGTACCACGCCACCAAACCCAAAAGCTGGCTGGCACCAGGCTCAGTGCCAGGCACCCAGCCATGCCCCAGCCAGCCACAGACCCTCCTCCGCCTCTCCCTCATCTCCCTCATCCTGTCACACCTTCCCCACTTGAGCAGGGCAGAGCCTGAATTGTAGGTTATTTCAGCAAGCAGACAAAAAGCCATCTCTGACAATAATATTTCAGCACACTGGTTTCCAAAATACCCCCACGGGCTGACTCTATCATGCTGAACCTGCCCCGCTCTGCTGCAGCGTTGACCCATCCCACCCAAACCCCGTGGGTGCTGAGCACCCTCTGCAGCATCCGAAGCTGATGGAACCGTACGAGGCAAGAGCTCTCCTCCTTCCTGGCCCAACCTGCTGCTTCCTAGCTTTAAAAACACCATTTATTTCCTGCATGCACGAAACAGCAGGACACCTCTGCTCTCCTCAACCACAGCGGCAGCAGGTGGAGAAAGTTCCAAGGAAGCCCAACAGTGGCAAAAGGGACCCGATGGCCCCTCCAACCCCCTCCTTGCAAACACGGGGCGACCTGTGGGAAACGGCTGGGAGATGGCCGAGTGCCACGGCTGAGCCCCTTCGGAATTCATTTGCATGCCAAAGTGGTAGTCGGGCGTTTTACAACAACACGGTGCAAGCATTTAAATGCATTTGAATCTTCAATATCGCCCAGCCACCGCCCAGCAGCGCCTTCCCCTGGGAGAAAATCCCTCCGGGGAGGGCGGGGGGTGGGGGTGCAAGTGGGTAAAAGATGCCCAAAGGAAACCTCGGGTCCCAAGGGCAGCAAAAAGATGGAGAGCTGAAACGCACCGAATTCAGGCACAAGGCGTATCTGCGGCAGAGTTTTCCCAGCCAAAAACATGCGTGCCAGCGACAACAGGAAACTCGCGGGCTGTGTGACAAGTGTTGTGGCCTCTCCTTAGCTCTCTTACTGCTCAATGGGTCCCGGGTGACTCTGCAATCAAGGTCCCATTCAAGCCAGGAAGAGCCGAATCCCGGGGATATGTGTCAGGCCAGCACTTTCCACTTCTCTTTCAGCCCGTGGACACCTATAAATTTTCCAGAGACAGTGGTACAGTACATGCCTCCACTGCAGCCACTTCCAGAGTCCTTAAAAGTAGCCCAGGACCCTGAGAAATCCATTATATTAAGCAATTAACAGTGATGCATGTGAGTTCACGGACCTTGTCTCTGCCAAGGAACAGAGTACAAAGTACATCACCCCCAGTCAAGGCAAGCGAGTCAAATTATTGGCAATAAATATATTTATTCCAAGTGTCGACCCACTTTACATTCCTTTAGTTAACACAGCTGATCTAAGGGGGAGCTGGAATAAAGGGAAAATAAAGTCTGTGAGGCTTCATGCCTCCCTGGTTCTCTTGGCAGCGCTGGCTGAATTCTGGTTGCTATTATTAGTGTTACGATTGTTGTTGTTATTATTATTGTTATGATTATATGCATTTCATTCTCTTTTGGGTAATGCATAATTTATGACTCTGTCTCGATCCCCTTTCAATGGATTCGCTATCCAGGGAGACTTGCTGAATAATTTGGATCATTCGTTTTCAAGTGCAGGGGCTGCCGACAAATTGTTCGCTTTTCATTCCTGGGGACATTCATTGGTCACCCAAACCAGGGGATTTCTTTGGTCGCCCCAGGCACGTGATGTGCCGTCTGGGGTTTTGTTGGGATTTTTTTTTTTTT
>VXAY01006464.1:120243-132644 GCA_013399855.1 Oxyruncus cristatus
GGAGACTAACAAATAGCTCATTTGGGGGGCTGGATTTCTGGAGAAGTCGGTTGGCCAAATTTTTGTGAACGTTTGGGGGTTTCTCAGAGGCTTGCGAAAAGTAAATGCTACAAAGCACATTAAATGTTATTTAAATGTTTTAAAGGCAACGTTATTCTTGCTGTTTGCTATTCAAAATTACCATGCAGCTGATTATTAAGTTTTGCTTACTCAGCTCTACCTGGAGAAATATTGAGGTATTAGACCTGCTTTACCTAAAATCCTGAGGGAAAGAGAATTTTCAAGAGGCTTCTATTCGGGTACCTTTTTGCCTTAAAATCAAATAAGTGCCTATATCAGCTTGGTGGTGTTCACCAGTGGGACCCTGAAATGCCCTGATCCGGCAGGAACCGCCCATCCCATGGGAGCAGCATCCCCCCAGCCCCGGGCAGGCTCTGAGCTCACCAGGGATACACTCCCAGGCACTCACATGGCTCAGTGAGGATGAGCACTGCTCCTCACTGTGCTGACCATGGGGTGGAGACAGCTGACACATCACCTCTGGTACCCACTTGTCTGGGAGGGCCCCACTTGGGCAAATCTCGGCAGATTTGCTGCCAACCCCATGAAAATCATTAGGACATGCCATGCTCAGCTGTGGGATGAGCTGATAGCAAAGCTGTGTTGGTCCACAGACCCCCTTGATCCTCTCTCTCCTAGGCTAGACGTTGCACTGTGCCCAAAAATGCCACTGGACATATCCAGGTACACCTGGGAATTAACAGGGCTGTGCATCCCCGCTCCGGCTCAGACTTTTCCAGCACAGCACAGTGAGATTGTGACCCATAATCCCAGAGCTTCCAACTCTCTGCATCACAAAAGCAGCAGAGGGCAAACCCAGACCTCAGGGCCTGGCGCAGGAGCAGCTCATCCCCTCCCTGCCCCGCGCTGCCTGCTCAGCCCCGATTTAGGAGCAGCCCAGCCCCGATTTAGGAGCAGCTCATCCCCTCCCTGCCCCGCACCACCCGCTGCCCGCAGTGCCTGCTCAGCCCCGATTTACGAGCAGCGTGTGAAGGACAGACACTGGGCCACTGGGCTGAACAATGCGGGAATATTAGCCGAGTTACAAAAACAAACAAACCAAACCCTGCCGGGAGCCCGTTTCATTTATCTTCTTTTGTCCAGTTTTGCTTCAGCGTGAAAGTCGCCCTTTCTAGTCCAGCAGTTGTGTTCCAGCCCCGGCGGGTAGCTGATCCAAAGCGTTACACTCAGAGCTTCCCAATGGCATGTTTGCACAGTTCAATTCATTTCTAAATATTCAGCGGAGTTTCCCTCCCTCCAACCCTCCCAGGACGTTTTTGCCCAAGAGCCGAGGGTGTAAAGTACAGGGCCGGGGATACTGGTGCACAGAGCCTTTGTGTGCAAACACAAGCTGCTGTTTGTATTTGCCTTCACACTGTCAGAGCTCAATTGTACGCGGTGCAGTGCTGGCTACCAGTCTGCTTTCAATATCCGCTCGGCCATCGCCGCTGCCAGAGGGACGCTCCCCCTCCCCGGCCGCTTTGAAGCAAAGGGATTTAATTTCATGAGACTTTCGGTAATCACGTTACAATCTCCCAACATTAACCAGAACTGACTCCCTATTGCAAAAGGGCGGGAGGACGACCCAGTAAACAGCCTGGCCTGGGACAGGCTGCAGTGACAGAGGAAGGCAAAATGCCTGGCTGGTCCTGTGCCACTTATCAGATGAGGCTGGAAAACAACAGCCTCTTGCCAGCACCAAGACAGAACAGCCAGTTTTGCCCAATCTGAGGATGCTCCACAGGCTGCTCTGCTCATCTCGAGCACCACGACAGCTGATTCTTAAAACCAGACCTTTTTCTTCTGTTTGTACCTCTACCCATCATTTGCCTTCCTTCTTCCCTGCTCCATTTACAGTGTCCTGATACCTCTGTCACATTCCCCAGGACTTGGTTTGCTGCTGGAACAGTCTCCTTCTGGTTATGCATCACTACCTGCTGCAGTGGCCAGTGGTCCAGGAAGGGCCAGGGCCACTCTGCACAAGGGAGTGGGATCTGGGGAAGGTCTTGAATGAAGAAGAGGCTGGGAACAGGGAGATTTAGATCCCCCCTGCCTGCACTGTCCCTCCCTCCCCTCTCCTCACCTCCCTGCACACATAGCTCAGCTCTTCCCAGAGCATCTCTTGACCAAGCAGAGATGACCCTCTAGACCCTGAAGGAAAGTACTTTTGTGAGAGCAAAGCAAGGTGCTGCACAGGCTGCCAGGCACTGGGCAGTCCCCAGTGGATATAAAACAATCTCTTTTTGCAATCAGATGTGCTGTACTTTCTCTCTTCATCCACTGTGGTCTGACTGCCTGAGACTGGAGCCTAAATACCCACACAGTTGACATTAAGGGACATTAATTCTCCCCAAAAAACTGCCATGAAAATAGTTGCACTTGGTCAAAAGACAGCACAGATCAGAGTGATCCACACGGCACCACAAAGCGCAGCCTGGCAGGGATTGGGGTGATGGATGGCTCTGAAATACCACAGGGAAGACAGCGTTGACTCCTCATCCATCTTTCCATCCAAAGCTCTGAACTTGGAGTACACAGGCATGTGCAAAGATGGTGATCAGGGATAGAACAGCTGGGCTTCGCCTCAGACAAGCTGGGAGCCTGCAGACCCAGCACGGATATGGCACACAGCCCGGAGAGCGAGCGCGAGGCGGGGACTGCTGAGCCAGCAGCATTCCTGCTGCACTCCTCCTCTAATTCCCACCTGGGACAGCGGGGAGACAAATTTCACCCCCCTCCCTAGTGCCTTGAGAAACTGGGGAGCGCTCTTCCCGCTCCATCGTGCACCGTTGGTGAAATCGTGTCTACTTCTCCTCTGACAGAAAGCGTTTCCCATCCCAGCCGGTCAGAAAGAATAAATCTGCTGTAAAACAAACCTGCAGAGCTCAGCTGCTCACAGCCTGCATCAGTGCCCTGGCTGCTCCTGCCCCTCGTGTCATTTTTGCCCTTCCCTAGGTGACACTGGGAGTGCTGGGTGTAGGCTCTGGGCTCCCCACCCTTCTCTCCCCAAACAGCAGAGATGCAGCGGCTTTGACCCTCAAGAAGGGAGGCCCAAGCTTGCTCACCCCACCTGCACCAGCATTCCCACTTGCCTGCCGGCACAATCTCTTTCTTGCTGCTCATTTTTGGCAGAATAGGGCAAAGGTCTCCTGGGCTCATCCTTTAGCATTACCAGCTCCTCCATCCCCAGGGACACATCACAGGAACGGGGCTGAGGGCTGTGACTCCCCATACAGCACCCTGGGGCAACCTGTTCCTGCACCAGGCTCAGTACAAGAGGAGATCCCTTTCCATGTGAAACCACAACCTGGGTGACAATGGCCGTTGGGCAAAGCCAGAGGTCCCATCCAGCACATAAACTGTGAAATAATTTAGAAAAACCCTGTGATTCCAGGAGAGAGTGAAATAGAGGTTTGTTCCTTCCCCAGCCTCCAACCCTCTATCCAGGCAGGGGAAGCAGATATGATTTTCAAGCCTCCCATCACTCACAAGACACTTAGAAAAGCTTTGAAAGGAAAACTCCTGTCTGCATCCTCAGTTCTCTCACAGCTGCGTGTGGGACATGAATCTTTCCCTGCTTTCTTTGCCAGCTCCAGAGCAGGCACTTTTCTCAGGGGGTGCATGTTGTGGTCAGCAGTTCTGTGCCTGGTTTGTGCTGTTGGTGCAGCAGTGCTCCCAGTGCCAGCTGAGACCTTGTGGTGCCCAGCACCACTCCTGCCGAGCCCTGGAATGAAACAGTCTCTCTGGCCATATCACTCCATCAGTTTTTAAACTCCAGCCTCCACTAAAACCAGTGCTGTTCAAAATAAATCCATAAATCAAGTTCCCAGCTGAGCTGCGCAGCTCCTCCATTCCTGCTGCTGACATGGGTACCCGTGGTTTCCCGGGTCAGAATCTGTTCCTTTAGTATCTACCAAAAAAAAAAAAAAAGGCAGGATTTCTTCCTCCCTACAAATTAATTCCCTGCCTTCTTCTGAGCCTAAGGCAAACTCCCAGGCAGTGTGTGGCTGAGCCCCTCCACACCACTGCTCTCCGCTGCTCTTTGCTCCCTCCAACAGCCTCCACGGCCACACTGACTCAGGCAGGAAAAGCCTCCCTCTCTCCTTATCAGTCCCCAGGGCATCCTAATCCCCTTTTAAATGAAAGCTATTAAACAGATATCTTTTTAAAAGCCTGCCCATCACTTCAGCCAGAGCAGCCCCATCCCAGCTATCAGGACTCGTTGGCGTGTGGTTAATGCGGGTGAGCCACTGCCCCGGACAGAGCTGGGCTTGCCCCGGCCGCGGATCCGGCCTGTTCCTGTAGGAGCCGCGCTTCGATGCCTCGGAACGCCGGGCTGCAGAGCCGGGCTCGGCCCCACGCCGTGCCAGGCCTGGGCTCTGCCGTGCGGGAAGCAGCGGGGATCTGGCAGGGATGCTCGGGAGGGGAGTTCGGGTTACTGCAAAGAAAACGCTCCCCGCTGATCGCAGCGGCAGAGGCCAAACGGCGGCCACTGCTCCAGAGACACCCTGGGGACGGAGCAGATGTGACTGCTGGGCTCTGCCACTGCTGAACCCTCTCCCCGGGTCTGAGCTGCCTGCGCGGGCTGATCCCGGTGGCAAATCCTCTCCCTCCCCTCCTGCTGCCTGAAAAATGAGGGGATCTGTTTGGTGCAACAATGAAACGCTGGAAATAAGTGGTCTGGGTGAGGTTGAGTCTGGGGGCTGTGAAGCCCCCCCATGTGTTGGGGGCTCAGCCCTGCCACGAGTTGGTGTGTCCTGTGCCCCAGGCCGCTGTGCCAGTGCTATCTAGGAAAGGCTGGATGTTGTAATCGGTGGGTTCTGGGGCTTGTTTGGGTTTATTTCTGCCGTTTAACAGCAACAAAGGGTGAAATGATGTACAGCCTCTACCATGGTAGGCTGGTTTCAGTTATCCTAGCATAGACCCAAGATCTCCTTTGCCCTGGATATCCCCCAAGACAAAACTGGCTGGGGATAAAACTTAACACAGCACCCCAAAACCCTCCAGAAAGCCCTCAGTAAAACTCTGCTTGCACAGTCCAACCTCAGCACACAATAACCCATAATAAGCATAAGAGCCTCCAAAACCACTGTACCAAAAATCAGGGCACCACAAAAAAGGCAGCAGCCCTCCATGGTCAGAAAGCCCATCTCCCACCCCTAAGGATGAAGGGGAGATACATTAAGAATATAAAAACACACTCGTGCCCCAGTTGCTCCCACTTCACAGACCAGGTAGGAAAACCAGAACCCCGGGAGTGCTTCTCCAGGCAGGATCCCTGCAGGCAGCGGAGATTAAAGAGCCCTCATGGGCTTCTCACTCCATCCTCGGAGAGGCAGCACGTCCCCCCAGGCAGCCATGGGGAGTTTGCCCAAGCGAGGACAGCGTAGGCTGAATAAGGATGACATGCTTTGGCCCAGAAAGAGGAGGGCAGAGATTAGCCGTGGACAAGCTCAAGGGAAGGCAAGTGTCCAACCCAGAGTGCCAAGCCTGGTTTTGTTTTAGCCTTAACTGCGCTTTTTTGTTTGTTTGTTTGTTGGTGTAAAAACCTTTCTGTTGGAAATCAGTTTAACTTTAAGCTTCCTGAGAATAAAAGCCTGTGAGAAAGCTCTGCCCATGCAAGGCTCCCTTGGGAGGCTACAATGGGAGTCTCAGCAGCTTATGGGCCCATATTTCTATGGCTACAGCACCCATCTGCTCAGCAATACAGTGTTACCCACTGCTCGTGCAATTCCCCATGCAGCACAGCCCGCTGGGAGCTACACCAGGCTAGGCTGAAAAGACCCTGTGGCTCCAAGGATGGCACAGGGTGCCACAAGAGGTGCAACCCTCGCAGGGTCTGGCCCAGTTGCTGCCCGGGGCCATGTTGCTGGTGAAGAGTTTCCCTAGGTATGGTAACGTTTCATGCCTTTCTTAACCCAAGTACAAAGGATTTTACGCAGCCCCCTTTTACTCCCTATAAATGGGCACGGGGCAAGCCTGGATGTCAGAAATTATGAGTATCCCTTATACCATCAGCAGGTAACAGGCATTATCAGCACCCAGCAGCTCCAAAGTCCCCCTGTGAGCCTTGCCTGGCTGGATCAAGCTACAGACATTATCGTGTTGTGCTGTCAACATCTGTCTCATATGGGCAAAGGATATTACTCCATGGGGATCCTGAATAGGCACCCTGGGGTTCCTGCTCTGGCACCCTGGTCATCCTGCAGGGACACCATGGAAAATGTGCTCAGAGCCTCTTTGCTGAGATTGGGAATGTTGCCACTTTTCAGGGCAAGGTTTGCATCTTTCCCCATCCCTCTGGAAGAGATGTGGCCATAAGCAGGGTGACACTCAGACCCCTCAAAATCTTCTCACAGTAGGATTTACAAAGCCACTTAAATCCTCTGTCTGACTCCTATCCCACCATCGTGCCCGGAACCGAAGGGGAAGCAAGTGCAATGTGTGACCAGATCCCTGCCAGCTCTGCCAGTCCTACCCACGCTACACTTCCCGCTGCTGCAACCAGAGCCTCTTTCCCTCTGTTCCCCTCTGGGACAGACCATTTCCAAAGCCCTGAATGATACCAGGAGAGGAGAAGACAGAAAGGACATCTCCCACCAGCCCAGTCCTTTCTGGTCAGATGGGTTTTGTCCACTGTGAACTCTTGTCACCCATCGGAGGCTCAGGACTTGCCCTGACTCCCCACTCTGCCGTGTGCTCCCAGGGAGCCTGGGCCCTGCAGGCAGGCACTGGGGGCTGCTTGCCCAGCCAAACAATGCCTGAAGACACTCTCTGGTGCTCCTGTAGCCATCAGTCACCACCAGCTTGACTCCTCATCCCACTTGGAGGCCAAGGGGAATGGGAAAGAATCATCCAATGGGATTACCCACTCTGCCAACCCTGGGGAAAATGGTTGAAAAGACAGGTTGAGAACCGTGGAGGCTTTTCAGGTAGAGGTGATTAATGCAGGGTAATGAAAAGGGATCAACTAAACTTATCAAGGGACACCAGGAACTCCCTGGAATGAAATCCTGCAGTCCTTACAGCCCTCTGTGGGAGCAGAGTGAGAGGAGCTCGCTGTTGTGGGAGGATGTGATTTCCCTGGCTGTGATGAGGGTGGAGAGAACCCGTTAGCTATTTTAGTAAGCACTGCCCTGCAAATACATCCCTGGGCCACCACAGAGGTGATAAAGCCCCAGGTTTGTCTGAAAGGAAGTTTTCACTGGGAGTGTTTGGCAGGCTGTTCTCTCATAGTTCCTGGTCAACTCCTTGTCCGAGATGAAGTTTCCTTTTAGCCGAATGAGAAACATGCTCAGAAATTGCTCTGACATGAGACACATCCCAGCCTGGGAACCCCACGGCAGCGCACACCACGGAGCAGAGCCTGTCTAACACCAGGCTCCCTGCGCTGCCTGTGTGCCAAATCCCCTATCTGAAAGCACAATATGTTTCCCTTCTCTCACTGCACTCGCACTTGGTTTTGTTAAACGCTCTCTAGGCATCACAGAGGGCCAAAATCCGAGAGGCGCCCAGCACCTGCAGACGCCGCTGACGTCAGGCACACGTGCAGGTGGCGGGCGCATCTCCCGGCCCCACGGGGGAAAGGGCTGTGAAGAACCAGAGCCAGCACTGGGAATGGGGTCTGGAGGCCGTTCTCCAAGTGCCTGTCAGCGGGCTGCAGCCCTGGGTTTGTCCAGCAGTGCTTTGTCCAGCCAAATGCAAAGGTATTTTATGGTAACTAAAGGGAAGGTGCTTGTCCGGGTTAATTTCCAGCACTCGGAATGACATCACTATTCCTGAGAAATTGTGGAACGGTATCATTTTACTGATGTCATTAAATCTGGTCGAAGCCCCTACCTGCATTTTCATATGTCCACACCAGCTCACCAGCAGTTGAGCTCCAACAACATTTTAGTTGAAGCCTTTTCCAGCTGCAATCTCATCTCACAGGGGAGCTGGAAGCTTCATCAGGACAAACCGGGTTGGAGACGTGAGGCTTGGGCTGGACCAGGGCTGAGCAAACAGAGCCAGCCCAACGGCACTGGAGAGAGGGAGGATGGAGAACAGACCTGCAAGTTTGTCTCCAAGCTGTGTCCTCCCTGGAGCACGCTCACTCCCAGGCACTCAGCCAAAGCTGGACTGTAAAGCCAAGCTCTACGTGGATGAATTATTTGCCAGGTAAAGTTGATGGGAACCTGAATCTGTGAAAAGCTCTGCTGGCCGGGTTCCTTCTGCAGGAGCAGATCCCTGGAGAACATCTCCTTGGGAGAAGACCTGTCCTCTCCTTGGGCTATGCTGGGATCTTGCAGTTAGCAAGAAGCGATAAAGAAAAAATTAGATCTGGCTGACAAAAAACGTTCCCGTGGGAAATTTTGACTTTCTGTCAGAAACTGCAGTGCATTTCTTTTTCAGCACCAAATAAGCATGAATAGGAACAAAGATTCAGTTTTGGCAGGGGGAGAGGACTTACCAAAGAAAACACCCAAATTTTTAAGCAAAGCAGACACATTCTGTAATTTTTCTCCCTGGATGAAAATAAAAATAAAAACCCCAACGATTTTCCAGAAAGGAAAAAAATAAATTTGATGAAAAAATTGTAACTAGTTCTCACACCACTACCTGATGCAAAATCAGGTAATTTGGCTAACTGACCTACCCCTTCAGCAGGGCTGTTCAGCAGGGTTTGGCCGCCTCTGCCTTCCCTCTCAGGCGGTGGGAGATGCCTCCAGCGTGCAACCGGCAGCATCACCACCAACTCCCCGCTCATCCCCTGCCCCTGCCCGGCGCAGGCGGGTCCACAGCCCCCGCTGACCGCAGGGCCTGACTTTGTCCCGGGATTTAGGAGAGAAATCAGGGTGGGCTGATGGTCATGAGCAAGTGGGTAGGAGCTGAATAGGGTTATTGTGATCTTTATCTGGGGGGATTATTCCTGGCAGTGTGGGCTTGGCAGGGCAACACGGTTGTTTAGCCGTGGCTGGTTTTGCAGAGCGATAGGTACGGCCCCAGGGAACGGCGCACCGGGATCGGGCTGCGGAAAATTATTTTACGGTACCTTCATCCTTGCAAAACATTCACTTCCCAGCAAAGTCGGTGGAAAAGGAAAAAACAGAGCGATTTTCGTTTGCAGAAGTCTGACGCGGCTGTGACTGCTCATGGACTGGAAACTGGGAACTTGTTTCCCTTTTATTGGAAATAAATTGGAAGGGAGAAGGATGGTAAGAGCACGGGGCCAGCACAATAACTGAAGCGTTTTTCAGGAGCATTTTGGGACCCTGTAGAGTAGACCGAGGGTCCGATAGCACCCCGAGATCGCACCAAAATTTATGGCATCGCTGATAGCGGTAACTCTGCAGGCAGGGAATTCGTCCCAGCCCGTGAGCGGGGGTTGAGGCTGCGGGAGCTGGACACCTCCTGCCCCCGGCCCAGAGAATAATATAAGAAATAACGGAGACGCGGGTCCCCGTCTCCGAGCGCTGCCGGGCAGAGGGATCCACGAGACGGAAGAAAAGAGAACACGGAGATAACCCCGGCACCCCTTGGGACGCGGCATCTCCCCTCCGCTTCCCCCCGTCTCGACGGGAGCTGTAGCCCTGGGGAGCGGGGGCTCCGGAGCGGGGCCGAGCATCGCTGCCAGGACCCCCGCACCTCCCCCGGCGCCGCCACCGCGTGTGCCCCGGTGCCACCGAGCCGCAAGAGCGGGTTCCTCTCCCCGCCGGACACCCCGGGCTCGGCCGTGTCTCGGTGTTTGAAGGCGCCGGCGAAGAAATTGCGCTCTCTGCAAGGGACACATCTGATTGTGATTTGGAAAGAAAAAAAAAAAAAAAAAAAAAAAAAGGAAAAGGGAAAAAAAAAAAAACAAAAAAAATTAGGCGCCCAACCCCGGCCGCTCGGCGAGGGTTTTTTCCTATCGTCGGAGCTGCAAATATTTTGGAAGACGGGGCCGTGTTTTCCGTGTAAACAAGGCGGCGGCGGGCGGCGGGGACGGGAGCCGCGCTCCGCGGGGCCGGGAGGTGCCGGCGCGGAGGGCTGAGCCCGGTCCGCGGCATCCCAGACCCCGGAGCTGGGTCCCCACCGGCACACGGCTGAGCCAGGGGCTGGCACCGGCCTCCCAAACCTAGGCGAGGAGGGGACCGGCAGCGCACGGTGTTCCCGCTGGGAAGCGGAGATGGAAAATCTCGGGGAATCGTTAGCGGGATATGTGGAGACTCCTGGGGAAGAGCAACCCAAACCTTTCACTCTTATTCCCCCCCCTCCGTTCGGGAACAGCCAGGAATGGCGCGAGTTTCTCGCCGGAGATGGAACGAACCGGCTGCTGCCCGGTTCTCATTTGGTCTCGGGGCTCATTCAAGTCCCCGTCGCCCCGCCACCGCCTCCCAGAGCCGCCCGCATCCCCCGGGAAGGCAGCGGCGGGAGCCGTAGGCATTGCCGGGTTTCCCTCCCCTGCTCCCAGCCACTTTCCTCCTCTGCGGAGGCCGGAGCCCGTCCTCGTCCTGTCCGGGCACGGAGCCTCTCGGGCTCTGCGGCGGGTTTCTGAGCCGGTGTCCCGGGGAAGAGAGTGGGGCTGTTGGCGAGCTCCGGGTTCCCCGGACCGAACCCCAGGCCGTGCCCTGTGGGATGCCCGGTAGGGACATGCCTATGACGGAAGATCCTCCCAGCCAGTCAGGGCCCCTCCTCGCTTCTTCGGACACGAAAGGTCTTTTCTCGGATTCCTGAGTGTCCCTTCTCCCCCTTCCTGAGCTCCTTGGTGTCCCCTGCCTCACGTTTCCGAGGTTCCCTGCTGTCCCCCGCTCTGCGCTCCGGAGTCCCCCGGTACTCCCCGTCCTGCGCCGCCGGGTGCCGTGACGTGCTCCCGCCTTGTTGTCCCGGGTGCCTCCGGTCTCTCCCGTCCCACACCTCCGGGGCTCTCGGTATCCCCTCCTCCAAATTCCTGTGCCTCTCCGTGCCCTGCCCGGCGGTCCCCGGTTCCCCGTGCCCCCTGCTCTGCAGCCGGAGGTCCCTCGGTGTTGTCACCACCGCGCTCCCGGATGCCTCAGTGTTCCCTGCCTGGAGCTGCCGGGCGCCTAGGCTCCCATTCCCTGCGCTTCCGAGCGCCTTCACATCCCCTTTCCGCGCTTCTGGGCCCCTCGGCCCAGAAGGTCCCGTCCTTTGCCCTGCGCTCGCCGGTACCTCAGTGTCCTCGCCCTGTCCTGTTCTCCATCTCCCCGCGTGTCCCTGTCTTGCTCCCCGTGTCCCTGGTTGTCCCTGCGCTGCTCGCCGTGTCCCTGGATGTCCCCGTGCCTTTCGCTGCCGTCCCCTGCGGGTCCTTCGCTCTGCCCTCCCTCTCCCTGCCCCTCCGGGGACCTCCGCGCCCTCTCGCCGTCCTTCTCCCCGCCTCTGTCCGTGCCGCGGCGTTGGACTCACCCACACACTCGTTGGCCTCCCGGGCCGTCGCTCGCTGCCAGGGCCGGTCGTAGTGGAAGGGCTTGCAGCGGTCGCACTCGGGGCCGGCCGTGTTGTGCTTGCAGTCGCACACCAAGCTGTCGTCGCGGTCACGGACACAGCGCGACGCGTGGCCGTTGCACTTGCATCGCCCGCCGACCTGCAAGTCGGAGACGGCGTAGAAGTAGGAGTCGCGGGCCAGCTCAGAGTCATCCTCGCTCTCGTCGCCGAAGGTGTGGAGGCGGCTGAAGGTCACCCTGATGTCCGTGGCCGTCACCCAGTCCTGCAGCACGGGCGAGTTGTCGAAGTCGTGGGCGGTGGGGCGGCCGTCCAGGGTGCTGAAGGCGATGAGGCCGCCGGAGAGGGGCCGCACGTCGGTGTGCGAGTCGGTGCACACCGCCTCCTGCTCGTTCTGCTTCGTGATGGCGGCGCGGCTCGGCTTGTTGTACATCTTGCGGCACTGCGTGGAGTAGAACTGGAAGGGCACCCAGGTCTTGCCGTAGTCCATGGACTTGTGGATGGCCATGGACTCCGGGCGCGGCGAGCAGAACTGCAGGCTGACGTAGGTCACCTCGAATTTCTTGCCGAGGGAGAGGGTGAGGGTGACGTTGTGGGGGTACTGGACGTAGCTGTCGGACTGCCAGCAGGTCAGGTTGTGCGGGTTGTTGAGGTCGGTGAGGAAGGAGGGCGGGTGGGCGCGCTTGGGGTCAGAGGCGTTGCAGAGGTGGCAGGTGCGGACCTGCTCCTCGCCCTTCTCCGTCACCACGCAGTACCGCGACGGCGGCTTCCCGCAGGTGCTGGACACCTTCACCTCCTTCCCGAAGGCCGAGTTGACGAAGTCGGGGATGCAGCGGCGGGGCAGCCCGTGCTCGTCGTAGCAGGGGTCGGGCTGGGCGGTCTGCACGGCGAACATGCTCACGCCGTGGTAGCCCCCGCGCAGG
>VXAY01006464.1:136630-149130 GCA_013399855.1 Oxyruncus cristatus
GAGTCCTCCCCTCAAACCCCCCAAACCTCGCTCCGCAGGTGCGGGAGGCAGCGGCGGCTGGAGCGGCCCCGGCCGGGCGGAGCGGGCGAGGACACCCCGCGGGGTCCCGTTCCGGCTGCCCTTTCCCCGGCTCCGGCACGGCCCCGCCGGCCACCGCATCTCTTACCTCCGCCGGGGCACCGCGGGGCTCCGGGCAGGGCTGAGCCGGGGCCGGGGCCGGAGCCGAGGCCGCTCCTCGCCCCCTCTCAATGCTCACGGGTCCGGCCGGACCCTCCGGGCTCTCCCGTCGGGGCTCTCCGCCACCTGCCCGCCGGCCCCCCGGCAGAGTGAGGAGCAGCCGCGCTCTCCCCAGTCCTGCTGCAGCGCTTTGTCATCGACTGAGCCGCCGCGGAGGGAGCCTGGGGAATTCCCTGGGCTCCAAAGGGCCGGCTCGGGGATGCAAAAAGTGATCAATCTGTCGCTTCTTTCAATAGTGTTTGCGATGAGTGCGAGAACGCGGAGGGAAGGGTGTGTGTACGTGCAGAAATGCTGACCCGTAACTCGGTTCGCGTTGCCTGGCTTGGAGGGTTACAGAAACACCGCAGGGAAAGGGGAGAAAGACTGGTCCCAAGGGAATTGGGCAAGAAGGCACCGCTGGCTCTTCCCGCACTGATGTCTCTCTGCCAGCACTGATCACAACATTTGCACATGACATTTAATCCTCCACCCTAAAGCTCTTTGGCTCTCGGCAGGCAGTTATTGTTATTATTGTTGCTCTAATATTTACGCTTTGCTCCCAAACAAGTGTAATTTCCCTGGTCGCTTTGTAGATCCCTTGCCCTTAATCCAGTTTTCTTTTCAGTTCCCGGGAGACCACACCTCTAGCTCCTTTCATTCATGAAAAAAAAAAAATTGCACGAATTTTACGAAAAAAAAAATAAATTAAACGTTTAGGGAATGGTGGGTCAAACCTGACTATCACTTTTAGGTGGGGGGAGAGGTGGGCACGTGGTTGATGCTGAATCTTCTGCAGCAAACGCACATGGCCAGTGACATACCGGCTCAGCCGGGGCAGAACCGCTGGCAGCAGCGAGAGTAGAGTTAGGCAAGACTTTTCCCTGCACTAGACAGCCCTTGCAAACGAGGAACAAGCAACGAGGAGATTTCCCAGGGGCTGAGAAGTGGGCTGTAGAAAGAACCAAGCCTTTAATGTAAATTGGCCGTGGCTGGCAGAGACCACTGAACACTGGGCTATTCAGCATCGCTGTGAACCTCTAATGATCAACTCGGTTTTCAATTATACACCCACAATTGCCACCAAGTGAGATAAGCCTCTGGAACACTATATTTTCTCTAGCAAAATGTTTTCTGTAGGGCAGGCAGGCTAGGAAGCTCCGTGAGTAATATTTGATTTATTTTCAGCAGAGCAGCGGGACACCCAGCAGCCAGGGGAGCTCCCGGCCGGACCAAACAGGTGCCCAAACGGCTCCCGCACTCCTGGAGACTCGCAGGTGGATTCAGCCACTGCAGGGAGCTGCAGCATTGTGGGGACCAGATATTCCCAGGAAAACAGAGGCACTCCTTGACGTTAAACCCCGTGATTGATTTGTGTGCTCCTCTGCAGAAACAATGGCTTCATTTGGATGCGTGCAGATGTAGCACAACAAAAAAGAATGTAGCTTGGCCTGGAAAATGCTGCCATACACTGGACATGCTGCCCAGGTCTCATGAAGGGTCAAAAGGGGATGTTGCCTGGCAGAGCCCAGGAACATGCACAGATCCTCCGTACATCAGTTCCTCACACATCCCAAAGAAGGCCACCCTACCTTTTCAAGCTATTTCCGAGTAAAATTACTTTTCTGAGCAATATATTAGAGGGAGTGGGACAAGGAAAACACAGTGACCTTGTAACAACGTTTTGAGCTCCACGGGGAGAAAAACCATCAGAAGTGAGCTGGGAGCTCGGTCCACCGGGAACACCCTGGCACAGCTGAAGAAACATCTCTGCAATGAATTGATGGAGGCCTGGCAAAACCCCCTGCACTAATGGAAGGAATAACCCTGTGCATTTCTGGGCACTGACAGTGTAACCCCGAGTTCGTGGATCTGGGGGGCGCTACTGCCAGGCTGAGGTGTGGGAGATGTGGGGTGAAGAAAACAGCTTTTGGCTTGGAGGTGGAAGATTCCTGTGCAAAGTTTGCTGGCAATCTGTGTGGGGAGGAGCGGATGGGTGCATCCAATTTACTCAGTAAAATGTTTAATCCAGAGAGACTTCCACTGAGTTTATTGGAACCACGGTGCAGTGCAGAAGGAGAGACTCTGTAGATATTATTTTTAGATGATTGAAGCACCCGCCTGGATCTCAGGGGACCTGGGAGCAAGTCCACTCACTGCAAAGGGTTTTCTGCTAGTTTTAGGACTACTCTCTTTGTATCAAGTATTTGTGGGTCTGGCTGGCAGAGGGACATCAGAGCAATTCACAAATCTCTGCTGAGCTTGGTCTCTGGAGACGTATCTCCCTGAGGCCCCGAAGCTCTGCACTCACCTGGGACACCACCCAGCTCACCTCCCATGCCCTGTCTTACGGCTGTTCGGGACCCAGAGCGAGCATCCCTGCCCCAGGTGCCGGCTCTCACCGCACACCACAGTTTGCACAGAAGATTAGTGTCTCCTCTCCAGCTTCCCGTTCACTCCCCATGGAAGGATTTGGGGCTTGCTGACTTTCCCGTCTGTGCTGGTGGGAGACAACCCAGGCTTGGAGGACTCAAACGCCTTCACAGCAGCTGCTGGCCCGGGCTGTCCCTTGGGCAGAGGGATGTCACCACCCGGGCACTGGCAGCCCCATGGTGACCATGGCCTGGCAGGGATCCCCGCTGTCATTTACGGGTAATCGGCAGCAAATGGAGCAGAAGGGAAGACATTTGGGGTGGGCTCCGTGGGTGCAATCTGACCTCCACAGTCATCCATCGTCCTCGACATCTCTTCCTTTTTTATTATTTCTACTTTTCCTTGCAAGTGCTGTGGCTCTGCAGGGAGCAAAGAAAAGTTTCTTTGCTTCCTGCAGAGAAGCAGCAAAGACAAGCCGAGAGTCGAGCAGGACTTCCCTGTCTGCCTGGCGCTGCCTGACAGCAGCTCAAGGGAGTACTGGGCACGATTAGCTGCTCCTCTGGGAGGAAACCAGCCTTGATTCAGAGTCATCTGCCCCCGGGCCCCGTTTGGGAAGGATACAACAAAGTTTTTTCCTTTTGATTTGAGACCAGTGTTACTCAAAGGAAATTCATCCCTTTACTCTCTGCTTTGACTCCCTTTAGCAAATTCTTAGCAGCAATTCAAACACAAGAGTTCTGGTGCCAAGGGAATCCAGATGGAGAAGGTCAGACGTTGTCCAGAGCAAAGAGAGAGCAGCCAGGATTAGGGCAGGGATATTACAGTGAGCAGTGCACCACGTTCCTTGAAAACTACTAATGTTCCTTCAAAATAATTAACTTGAGCAGAGACAATTCTTTACCTACGTTACAGAATTGTTTACTGGACACAGTGAACACTACTGATATCAGTCCAGTGTAGGAGTTTCTTTGTCTCTGGCATAAGAAACTGCCCCATGCAGAGTAGAGTCTCTACCTCGGCAGAGGCTATTTAGGAGAACCCAAGATCATAGTTTTATATGGGACCCATGTAAGGCTGTGGAGCTGAAATGTTGATCTTCTTGCTGTGAATTTTCCTCCCCACTGATTCAGAATAGAGCCTTGAAAAGGAATTTGATCTTCTTAAGCCGGTATAAGGTAAAGATGGAACCTGGGCTGAGCTTAAAGGGCTGAGGCTGGAGCCTGGCAGGCAGGGCTGAGTGTATTTCAGCTACCTAAGGAGCAGGATTATTAAAACATGGGTCCCCAGAGCTTCTGAATTCCCACCACCTAGTAACTCCCTCAGCCAGATAATTAACTCTTCTCCAACATTGCTTTGCAGGGACGGGTGGACTCGTGGGGCTCAGCTCCAATTGAAAATGTGGCAGTCCTGGGGCAGGCTCTATTTCACCATTGCGGATGAAGGGGGTGTTTTGTTGTTTGCTTTGTTTAAAAGTAATAAAAAAAATATATATATATTCCAGAAAGCACCCTGTTCCCTGAGGGAAGAAGTGGGGGATCTGTAGGGACTGAGCCAGCACAGCCAGGTCAGAGCAAAGAGGGTCATGCGAGCAACCATCCAGGTTTTGGGTTCATATCTTCCTTAAGGAAAGTGTCCTCTTGATATGAGACAGGGAGTGCTGGGGGGCTTCCTGGCACCCTCAAAACAACTCTGCAAAGGGAGGCTGCCCAGCCCTGGCCTGGCCCTTTATGAAGGCGTGTCATCCATAAGGACAGCAGGAAACATGTTTTTCAGGAGCCCTACCCAGAACTTCGCAGCACTCGGTCTCTTTTTGGCAGCCATCCTAACCTAATTATAATTAAGTAAGTATTAAGCTGGGATGAAGTGGCCTTCGAGAGGCTATAACCTTCTAATAGGGGACCTCGGGGTGAGGCAGCAGGAGCAGGGCTCAGGCTGGGCACTGAGGCATCGTGTGAGCCCAGACACGGCGTGCCAGGGACGGAGCCAACAGCTCCATCGAGGAACCTTCCTGTGCCTTCCCCACAGGACACAGAGCCCTCGCCCCGCTCCACCCCCAGGAGTTGGGTTTATCCAGAGAGAGGTTTGCCCACCCCGGTGCTGGCGCTGATCTGCGGAGCCTTATCTTGGGGCCATGTCCACACTCGCAGCCATTACCAGTGTCATTAATCAGCGCCGTGCCCGTACGAGGGTGGGCGAGGGCGTTCGGACACATCTGAGCGAGCACAGCCGGCAAGCGTCCCGTCTGCCCCGGCACGGCACGGCAGTCCCCGCACATCATCCCAGCGTGCTGGGGGGTCCGCACCGTCCCCAGCCCGGCCGGGGGACCCCCCTGCCCCAGCGCGGCGGGTGCCAGTGCCCGGCGGCGGGCACCGCCCTGGCTCATCCGGCTCCGTCGCAGGGGTGAAGCAGCTGGGGAGCGCTTGTTTGCCGAGCTGAATTCCTCGCTGTCGACTGCTGCTCAGCGGCACCGTCGCCTGCCTGCTGCAAGCTGAGCCCCGCCGCGCACGCCCTGGCGTGCCTGAGCACCGGCACTGCCGGCGGGACGGCGGAGGAGGAGCGGGAGGAAGGGGGGTTGAGGCGATGGCAAGAGAAGGCAAGTGGACAACACTGTGCCGTCCTCGGATATTCAGCAGAGAAACAACGCTCATGTCCTTTATAAAGCTCTTTGCTGTCCGTGGCAGAAAAGGCTTCTACGAACTTCTATGAACTTGTGCAGTTCTCATCCCTGCTCCCGATGCCTTGGAAACATGAGGTAGGGAGAAGGTAAAATTCTTCCGTTGTCCTGGCACGCTATTGCACCATCCCTACCCTCTATGGCTTCAGCAATGCCTGTTGTTTTTCGGTGTCAATCATGTGCTAGAGAAAAGCAAAACCATTCTCCCAGCACACTGCCTGGTTTTGATTCTGCTGGAAAACAGCCTTATCTCCAGGATGCTGCCTGTCCCTGTCACCCCAACTGATGCACACACACGCTGCAGGGAAGTCAATAATTCCATGTATCACACTTTTGCTGTGGGATTGGAAGACAAATTCCAGCTGCAACCACTTCACATCCATCAGATGCTGCCCCCAGACCTCGCAGCCCATATCACTGCTCCCTCCTTCTGGCCCTGCCAAGGGTCTCCTGGACACTTGCTGACACCAATAAGTGTGAGGTGACAGAAGCAGTAAAACGTTACCGCTATGAGAATTAATGTGTGGTGTGAGTTGTTCCTGAGGCACCCCAAAATACAGAGACAAACGTACACAACTCTGCACTGCCTGAGGCCTGGGGATTATGGAAATATCTGTAACCCATCCATCCCTGCTGGCCTCTGATAAACCAGAGGCTTTGGGTTCATAATTGTCCCATTTAAATATTAATTTGCAAGTCTGAGCCTAGACACACACTGATGGCAACTGGGAGGAATTTCTGAGCATGGAGTGGCTCTACTATAAACGTGAATTAAAGCATCAGCATGAAACTGGCCACTGGGAATAATGCCAAATTAATTAATTTAAGAATTTAAAGACGGCCACAGGGTGCCTGTGGGTGCCTCCTGCCCAGAGGAGCCCTGCTCTTGCTGTGGTGCTTACTCAGAACTACCTGCTGCCCACCTGTGAACCCCCCCCTTGTCCTGCCCACTCTGCTGCCCCCAAAGGAGGGTTGCTGAGGGGCTGCTCCAGGGGTTTGCTGCCTCACCTGGCTGAGCCAACATCCTGGTGTCTTTAGAGAAAGATACCAAAAGCTGTGTGGTCCTTGGCGAATGTGACGCAGTTTGGCGGCCCATGGGAAATGTTAAATGTGTTTTCACCTGGGCTTGGTAAAACGCTGTGGTCAGGCTGATCACTGCAGGCCACGAGGTCTCCCTGGAAAAGCCTTGCTGTGCTCACTACCAGCTTGCAGGCAGCTCCCCAGTCTGGTGACTGCCTTGCTGAACCCAAACTGGCTGTGGCAACTCTCAGGCATCCTCCTCTGCTAGTTTCCTGGTCAGCACATCCATCCTTTCCCAGCCTGGGACCTGGAAATCACTGTACACAGGGGACGTGGCTGCCTGGCCCATACCCTTCCCCTGCCCTTTACCCCCTCCCCAGGAGTTATTCCAGCCTGGGGTCTACAGCTGAGCAGGCTGATGGGGATCTCCAAAAAGTTTGTAAGGGGTTGTTATTGCCAGAGCTTGCTTTCCCAAAGCTCCAGAATCCTTTCACCTGCATCCCTCTGGAAAAGCTCTTAAAGCACACACCCAGCATCAAATACATGACTGCTGTGATTCCAGCAGCAGCCAATGTGCTCCAGAAGGAGCTGAATTCCTGGCATAGGGAGGGCTCAGTGTCCATGGGAGGTTCCTCCTGGGAATTTTGCATGCCCAGAGCACATGCTGGGGGTAGTTGAGGAGATGGGCACTGACAGTTCCCTGCCTCCTGCAGCCCTGGCATATTCCCAGCCACGGTCAGGTCCTCCCCAGACCTTTGCTGAAAGCATCTCTGGCTCACCTTGGCATCAGGATTTTGTCCTCTGGATGAAGTGGGATGGCCCTAAACCTTTTCCACTGAAGACAGCAGTGGCCTCAAACATCAATGCTGCTGCCTCGATGTCTCCTTGCATATGTTACCTGACCATGCAGCCAATTCATCCCTGAAGGGAGCCAGAGCCATCTCTGGGCAGCAGTAGAGACCTTCTCTGGTTGCCCAGCCCAGCTCTGTCCTGCTTTCAGCCTCTTTTGGTTGGGCTGGATGGGACTGCGTGTCCAAAGGTGGGATCTCTGACCCATTTTTGCCATCCCCCCGAGGGTGAGATAAACCCTACCCACAAATACCATTTTCTCCTCGTGGCTGATCTGGGCACATAACTGAGATGCCTGAAAGGACGTTGAATTTGTCACTTGGATAAGGTGACTGACCAAGCTGGTCAGGGCAAATGTCCCTCTCCCAATTCAGCTTCTCCCAAGATATGCCTGCAGGGGATTTGCACGGGGTGATTATCTTTATTTAAAACAGGCAAGGGGAAAAAAAAGGAAATTCACGGGAAAAAAAAAATGATCCATTGCAGCTCACCCTGAGGCCCTGCTGCCACCTACTGGAGTCCCAACGCCGAGCCCTCTGCGCCATCCCGGGGTGGGGATGGGTCCTGCCGGGGTGTGGGGACTCCTACAGGGTGCTGGAAGGGGAGGGAGCCCCTATCCTTTTTGTCCTGGATCTGTCCTGCTACAGGCTCATTTGGGAGCAAGACTGCTGGAGAGCCTTAAGATCCCCCCCCGCATTCCAGCTGAGGAGCTTGGCTGTCCCTTGCTCCTCTGGGCTGGCACTTGCAGAAGTATTTTGGCACCTGAGTTTGGGCAGGCAGAGCCCAGCCCTCGAGGGATGCAGGAACCTGTGCCTTCTACTTGTTGATCTGATTTTCAGATTTGCACAGGGTGCTTTGCATGTCCTTCGCAAAATGTGCATCCGAAATGTGCCTCTCCCTTTGGGCAACAGGGATGACAGGGATGTGGGCACGGCTGGGTGGGTGGTGCCCCGAGCCCCTCGTGGCTCCCCTGGGTGCAGCGCTGTGAGCTGGGGAAGAAGCACAAGCTGCAGACGCTCCCGGATTCACAACATCCTTTGAATATGGCCACCTCCACCTTCAGCCGGATGGGCTGCCCAGGAGCGTGGCCAGCTGTCCCCAGGCCCACATGGACACCGTGCAACCAGCTCCAGTGGTTTTCCAGAAGGGTTATTCAGTCCCGTCATGACCTGGAGCAAGGACCAGCAGACTGGTTTTGGACACACCTTTATTTGGCAGTGCCCAGAGTGGGTCCCCACATCCAGGCGTTGATTGTTGTGGGGTTCACCAGGAGCTGTGATGCCCTGGAAAGTGGAAGGTGCTGGTGGCTCTGGAGGCTCAGAGGTGACTGGGGCAGAGGGTGCTGGGCTGAGGGTCACCATGGTCACAGATATCACGGTACACACCAAATTTCACCACCCTCACATCGTCCCTCCCCCGGCCTGCCCCCAGGAATTTCGCCAGAGGCAGAGTTCTCCCTGGGGAGGTGTTTTCCAGGGGTGCACGGCCCAGCTGGGCGCACAGCGGCGGCTGAGCAGCACCTCCCGAGTGATGCTCAGCGCCCTCCATCACTGCAGTTCTCCGGCAGAACACAGGGTGGAAACCTCAGCCCATACGAAAGCCGCTCCCGGATCGGCTCTTCTCAGGGCTCTGCTCCTTCCCGGGGCCGCCTGGGCTCCCTAGAGCCCCGGGGGCGATCCGGACCAGGAATAGCCCTGCTGTCAGGGGGAGGAAGTTCTGAAAAGTGAGGAACGGGGTGTTCCACCATCGGGAGACAGATTTTTGTTCAGTTAGGCTGGGACAAGGCCACCTCTCTGCATCCAAGGGAACTTTCTGCAGTAGCATTTTGCCTCAAGGAGTCAGGTAAAAAGCTTGGATGCAGCTCCTGCAGCAGGTGAAAAAGCAGGGTGGGACTGAGCCCAGGCAGGTGTTTTGGCACAAAGGTGGCCATGGAGCACAGTGAAGTGCTCTCCTCCATCAGCCACTGGCAGTAAGAGAAGTCATGGGATTGATTAGAATTGGGGAGGTTAGGACCGGCACTTGGAAAGGCTTTCCAGCAGTAAGGACAGAGCCATGCTGGCTCTGCCTTGGTGCAAGGGATGGTCCCTTCCATCCAGTTGGCTTTCCTTGGTTTACATCCCAGCCCTGATTTCTGCACCCCTTTCTTATCCTTCCCTGTTTCTCCTGTAGGAAAAGGGCACCCTATCCTCTTCCACAGCTCTGCTTTATNATTGCTGGGGATGCTGGAGATTCCTGGTTCTCAGTGGACTCAGGAACAGGGCAGACAATTGTCTGACAGGGACAAGTGTCTCTAGCAGCTCTGCCTTGGTGCAAGGGATGGTCCCTTCCATCCAGCTGGCTTTCCTTGGTTTACATCCCAGCCCTGATTTCTGCACCCCTTTCTTATCCTTCCCTGTTTCTCCTGTAGGAAAAGGGCACCCTATCCTCTTCCACAGCTCTGCTTTATGCACTTGCAGCTACGCAGAGTCCCAGAAGAGCACCAGCCACTGGCATAGCAATGGACAGCTTGGGAACCCAAACCACAGCGTGCGGTGACCACGAGGGCAGGAGGGGTGTCTGGCTCCTTCTCCTGCAGTTCCCACTCTAATTGTTAATGTTACAGTGGGAAATATGTTTGGCTTTACTGCATCAAAGTTTTAATCAGTCTTTTACTCCTGTTACTTCTCCCTCTGACCAGCGTGGATGGTTTCCAGTAAGAATCCATGTGGCTGGGAACATGCACAGGTCAGAGAACAAAACAGAAACAGTCCCAAGGCTGCGGGATGGATCAGCCAGAGCAGGACCTGCCACACGGCAGGTGGGAAACTGGCTGAGTGACCTGCTCACAGCCCCAGGGTAGCAGTGGCAGTGTGAGGAACTGAGCCATGATCTCCCAAACCAGGATCAGACTTCTTCTGTGGAAGAAGGGACCTGAGAAAGGAGGTGGGAGACATCCAGAAGTTAGTGTGGTTTTGCTCCAGGCACGCCAAGCCCTTGCTCAGGAGAATAGAAAAGTGCAGATCAGACAAGTGTTCACCTACCAAAAGCGTGACAGCTCTGGAGCCCTTTGACCCCAGTGTTGGACAGAAAACCTTTGGTACTTTGACAGATTGGGTCATTTAAGGTCATATTTTCATCTCCTACGTGGGAGGGAGGAGGGGAACATCTGGGGTCAGATCTGCCACCACCAAAGTCTGTGGCCCAGTTTTGTTTCTCAGGGGTCAGTCTCAGGTGGTGTGGAGCAATTTTTCAGGATCCTTTGAGTTTGCACCGAGAAATGAAAAAAACAAGTCATGGGGAAAAACAGTGAGAATAAGCAGGTTCCCTTTTCAGTGGACCCTGCTTCCCCTTCCCTCTGAAGCTGGGCAGGCAGCGGGGAGAGGCTGCAGAGATGCTTCACTGGGGCTGGGATGCTCTCTTATTATGTGATCTCAGCGAGAAGGAAGCAATGAACTCAGCTGGAGCTGTGGCAGCTGAGCCTGTGCAGCCTCGGTGTCTGTGTAAGGAGAGTCAGTCACCCAAATCTGGTGGAAATCCATAGACTGGACACCAGTGAAAGCACCCTAGGGAGATGGCCTGTGAGTTCAGGGTAAGCATCTTCAGCAGCCATCCAAGAGGTGCCTTTGTGATGATTTGGAGGAAAAGGAGCCCAAGTAGAAGCCAGGTAAAGGTGATTTGGGTTTTTGAGTTCCCACTCCTGGAAATGAAAAAGGATTTGAAGCAGAGCAACTGCTCTCGCAGGACACGTTCACAGCCCATGGACCCTCCTGCACCCCGGCCCTTTGCATATGTGGGAAACCCGATTTGCCCAGAAATGTTCTCTGTGGAAATCATTTTCTATCACCAAAAATGTTTAATTACTTTGCTCTTCTCCCAACCTAGTGTTTTTATTATTTACTTTGGTGTCACTTGTGGAAAAATGACTTTTATATTGAACTACTTTGTTTCTATCCCTGTGTTGTCTGTTGAGCATCTCTGGAGGAAAGGTGGTGTCCCCTGAGCGTCTGGAAGCAGTGACGTGGCCAGATCTCTGTCCTTTGATTTGCACTGATGTGGGCTTTAAAGCGGAGTCAGCTGGAACTCACAGTTTGATACTTGGGTCTTTTTACCTTGCCACCTCAGCTGTGGAGGGACAAAGCAGATCCGGTGGGCACAAAGGCAGAGCAGCGCTGACAGCCCGTGCGTCTCTGGTGTTGAGCTTGTCCGTCAGAGCCGGCTGGTCCCACATTTTCCCCGGCGGAGGGAGCTGACCCCAGGTCAGCCTTTCACATCACGTGCCCGGGCGCGTTTACTCCGCTATCGAGAACCCAGAGATCCAAATAAGATGTATTGTCAGCGCAGCCTCGGCTTCCTCCTCCCGCGGGGGCTGCTCGGCAGCTCCAGGGCAGGAATTGAGCTGCGGCGCCGTGCGGTGAGAAGAGATGAGGTGAGATGTGTCGGCAGCTGCCCTGTGCTCCGCGGCACCGCGCCGGCTGCAGCTCCCGGAGCTTTGGCATCGCTGTCGGTGCCGCCGCAGCCACCCTGAACGCGGCCCTGCCCCGTGGGTGGCTGGGCGACTGGGGATGCCCCTCCTCCTCCGTGCAGCCTCTCAAAGCCACCACCTGGGACCATCTCCCGCTGCCCTGCTGTCATCCTGGAGTGTGGCACCAGCATCCTGAGGATCCCCTGAACTCAAGTCAGAGCAAGTGAGTACTAAGGAGGAGCGCAGCGCTCTGCTCCCAGGAGAGCCCATGAGCACGCTGGTGCTGACACCCCTGGGAGGTGCCCCTGCTGCGGAGCCTTTTCCCCGAGCGGCTGCTCCAGCCTGGTGGCTGCCACGCTGCTGTTTGTCACTCTTGTCCCTGCAGGCTGGAGCCTCCTTGGTGGTGGCTGGGGCACCTCCCTGTGCTCCTCCGCTTCCTTCCGCCGGCACGAGTCCCCCCAGCCCCCGTGTTTGGTAACTGCCTGAGCTGCACTGTGCTCCCAGGAGCAGAACAAGCAGCTCCCAGGGCATCAGGTGGTGAGGGCACGGGATGGGAGGGGACACACTGCAGCCTCGACACCCAGAGAAGTTTGGCCTCTGCGGCTTTAGCTCTTCAGACGTGTCCCAATGCCTCCAGTTCAGGAATATGGCCTGAAAAGCTGGGTCTGAAATGAGGAGGTGGGGATGGGGCACAAGGGATGGGAAAGATCAGACTGGCATCCTAAATACTGAACGCAGCCCTTAAAGCTTGCACGAGGAGCCCAAGCCCAGAGGAGCTGTGGCACAAAGCCCGCTCCAGCGGAGTATTCGGCTGTTTTCCGGCCAAGTGTCTTGGGGCAGGTGGCACCGTAACTTAGACACCAGACTTTCCCATCCTGCTATTTTTGCCGCCAGAGAATTTCTTGTGAAATGCTGGTCCTGCTCAGCTGG
>VXAY01006464.1:150428-175834 GCA_013399855.1 Oxyruncus cristatus
CGTTCCTCGTATTCCCGGGGTGTCCGTGGAACCGGGGGCAACCAGCGGGTGTGGGGCGTTGGCGTACTGGGAATTCAGCGGCCACCGGGCCGTGTAATTTGGGGGGGGAAGCCACGCAATGGGGTGTCCAAGTAATAGGAGGGCGACTGAAGGCAGTGTAATGGGCAGGTCCCGTGTGAGTGGGGGCTTCACTTAACCCACCAGTGGGGTGTCATCAGCCTTGCACCTTTGGAAGGGGCATCCTGGATCACCTCGGGGTCCCCTTGCGGCCCGGGGTGGTCTGTGGCCGGCCGTGCCCCGGCCGAGAGGGGCCGGTGTCACCCCGCGGGCGGGGACGGGCCCCGCTGCCGTGACTCATTTCTGGACTGTGCGTTTGTTTTCCTCCACGCCGCCCCACGGAGCTGCTGCTCGGGGCCCAGGTGTGGGGCCCTGCCCGCCCCAGGGGACCACCCTGCCGGGGCTGGGTCCCCGGGAAATCCCGGGGGCTCTCCGCTACCTGCCTGGAGTTTTGGCCGGGCCGCTGGGGCGGGGTGGGGTGGCAGTGAGTCACTCCGGGTCACTGCGGCAGGAGCTCTTCTCCAGGCTGGAGGGACCCGAGAGTCACGAGTCTCCTGTTGCTCCCATCACCCTCAGCTGGGTCTCCACAGCCCAAGGGGGCTGAGATGTAACCCCAGGGAGGGCTCTGCTTTGGCAACAGGATGTGGTTTGGGATGTGACAAGCTCAGCAGAGTGTCATCCCTCCAGCAGTGGAGCCTGGACACGCGCCAGCCCTGAGATGTCTCTGTGCTGCTTCATGCACCAGCCTGTGCTGATAGGTGTGCCTGCAAAGGAGCATCTTCCATCAGGTGCCTCTGTGGCCTTACGGTGTCACCAGTGCCTCCCATTTAGTGCCCAGACCCAACCTGGCCTCCTGCCACACTCATTTCTGCACGAGCCTCCCCGAGAGGATGTTCAGCTGCTTTGGACGATGTAAACCCTGAGGGAGGAAAAGGCTTGGCTGATTCAAATCATTAACGAAAGCGGGAGAAAAGAGATTTCAGACCTTTGTTTTCGTGTTTATTACGATCTGGCTGCTGTCACCGCAGCACTCCTTAACTTTGCAAAGGACTGGTTTTGGGGGTGCCGCTGCTCTCAGTGCAGCGAAACCATGCTCAGGCAGCTGCAGGCTGGTGCTGCTCATGCTACTCCTGCTGGAGGGGCTGGTGCTGCTTGCCCTGATGCTGAAGGGGATTATGCTGAACAGCTGCCATTTCTTTAGTTTTTCCATTTAGATTAATTTTCTGAATCTTCGTTTGATGCGAACTCCGGGGATATGCAGGATGTCAGTGCTTAAACTGTCCCGTGTGTCAGATAGGGCTTGTCGGTTTTGTGTTTTTTCTTGTTCAAAGCAAAACTTGGATGGAGTTGCAAATTGTTTCCAAAACATGATTGTAAAGTGGTTTGGAGCTCTGGGTGTTGGTCAGATTAGAGGTTAAACGTAGAAAGGTGAGAAGATAACGAGAGAGCATCTGGCAGTGGTGGTTGCAGTGCTTGCATCCCTCGGTTACGGTGACTGCGTAAGGTTGGAGGGCTCAGGTGGTGCTCGGTGTGTCCATTGGGGCTGGGGATGCTCTGCAGGGAGGCAGCTGAGTAGAACCAGGTCTGCTGCACTGGGAGCCTGGGATGTGGCCAGCTCCAGCCTTGTGATGTTGGGCTGCGTGAAGAGCTCATTGCTGTGCCTTCCCTGGCATCCTGTGGCCATCACTGTCCTGCTCCTTGCAGTTCTGCAGCCTGGTCAGGGGAGGGGAAGGGGATGAGAAGTGTTGGGGGTGCTTGTATGGAGGGAAAACCTGGTCTGGTGGTGTGCATTGATTTGGGGAGGGGGTTAGGGCTCCTCACTGGCAGCCCCGCATCTCTGGATGCTGGCTCATCCCTCCTCCCCTGTGGAGATCAGGGCATCCCAGCTGGGAGAGAAACAAAGCAAAACTGGCACCGTGTGCTTTTTGCTGAATGTGAAAATGAAGATGTAAATTTTGCCCTGAGAAAGCAGAACTGATGCCATAGAAGGCACTGGCAGAGGCACTGTCCACTGCTCCATCAGGTCAAGCTGCTCCAGTGGGATGAGCTCCCCATGCTGCAGCAGCAGCCCTTGGGATGGAGCAATGCCAAATGTGGTGCTCGGGCTGTGCTGGGGACCAGGGACACCCATGCAGTGGCGTGGGGACCTTGCCATGCTGCAGCTCACCCTGGAGTAGTTTCAACTTCTCTTTTTTTGGTGCCTGCTGAGCAGGACGGGGCTGCCCATTTTTGCGTCGCTATTTTGCAAGTTGAAAATGGTGCACGAGTGTGCCCGGGAAAGCTCAGGTGAGTGCCCTGAGGTTGGCTTTGAGCAATGGGAGGCTCCTGCTGCATCTGAACTCTGCTCCCATCAGTGCTTTGAACTTCCAGGGGGCAGTAGGTGAGAGGATGGGGAGGGGAAACCTCCAACCGCACTGTTGCCCAGCAGGTCTGTTCTTGCTGCAGTTCTGTGCTTTGCTGTTTTGGGCTGGAAATGTCACTCATGACTGCAGAGGAGGAAGACGTGAACCTACCTGAAAGGAGGTTGTAGCCAGGTGGGGGTTGGTCTCTTCTCCCAGGCAACCAGCAGTAGGACAAGAGGGCATGATCTTAAGCTCTGCCAGGGGAGGTTTAGGTTGGATATTAGGAAGAAGTTCTTTACAGAGAGGGTAATCAGCCATTGGAATGGGCTGCCCAGGGAGGTGGTGGATTCTCTGTCCCTGGAGGTTCTTAAGATGAGACTGGATGTGGTATCAGTGCCATGGTCTGGGAACCATGATGGGAGTGGATCAAGAGCTGGACTTGATGATCTCTGAGGTCCTTTCCAACCTGTGTGATTCTGTGTGAAAATGTGACCTGTGGATGCATTCCAGGCTCCATAGCTGCAGTTCATGCTCTTTCCCTCCTCCCTGCAAGACTTCCCTAGGAAGCTCAGCATTCCAGGACTGCCTGTCCTTGCCCTGTCTCCCATGTCCAGAGGCGGTGTGAGGACATTTTTGTAACCAGTCCTTTGCCAGGGTCCCACCCTTCCGAAGCCATCACTGGGGTCTCCAGGTGACCTCTGCAACCCACCTCAGGTCGCGTTCACCTTGTGTTGAGTCAGGGTTGTTTGGTGACACACCCGAGGATCCGCTGAACATCCCCCTGTGCCGCAGCCTGCCCGGTGGACAGGGCCTGTCACCAGTGCTGGCACCCAACCCCCGTCACCGGCCTCCCCGGTGGGAACCTGGGGGACGGCTGCATCTCCCGAGCGCCTTTCCCAGCACGGAGACCAAAAACCCACGTCCCTGTTTTTCTGATCTTGTCTCTGGCCGCCAATTAGCACGACGTGAGAACTTGTCTCCCTGATGACGCGCCCGTGTGACTCCTCGGATGCTTTAATTGCAGGGTTTTCAGCAGCCCGGCTGCGATGAAATGGTGATTGTTGTGATTGTGTGCCGCGCAGCAACTAAAAGATGCAGCTCTTTGGCGGAGCCTAATTAGGAAATAGCGACAGTGTTGGGAATGGCTCTGCGATGCGATTTTCCTAATGAAAGCTACTGAATAGGCAGCCTTGTAATGAAGAACAGACTCGCAAGGGCACTGCCAATTGCTCTTCTCTAGTGTTAATTTTGTATTTCCTCCCCATTGTTTCTAATACCCTCTTGGAAAAGCTTGAAGATAAAATGCTTTATTTTCTTACGCCTCGTATCCTGTTTGGCAGCTATTATAGCATGTGCATCTGGAATACATGAGTGGCCAGGCATGAGCTACTTCAGACTTGTTAATCTCTGATTTCAGGGTCTGCCCCTGAAAAACAAAAAAAACCCCACCACGAAAATAAAGCAACTTCAGCTTGTGGATGATCGACTCCCTCGTGGTGTGGCACAGCAGGAGATGCTCGGCTGAGATGGCAGATGTGAGGCTGGAATGAGCTGGCTCTGAGTGATGCCTCAGGGAGCACAGTTTGTGTGGAAGCAGCGTGGTGGGGTTTCGTGGTTTCATCTCAGCTGTCCTCTCCTCGCACGTGCTGTGTGTAACCTGCTGCATCTGAGAGTTCACCCAGGTTTGAGGCTCCTGCTGCTAAGGCAGAGCCTGGAGGTTGGATCCTGCCCAGGGCAGCTGTGACTCAGCGCTCCCACCTGCGCCGCACCGTTCCCGGAACAGGGCTGGAGAGCCCTCCGGTGTGTCTGGGGAGGAGCAGGCTCTGCTGCTCCCTCCCCAGCTGGGCCGAGCTGGCCAGGCAGTGAAAAGGCCTGCAGATGTTTTTAGCCAACAGATGTGAGCATGAGCCTCTTGCTGAGCTAAAAGGGGGAATAGGAAAACACTACCTGGCTGGGTGGTGTGGTGCTGTGACAGTTACCAATGACCGTAGGTGCCGCAGGGCCTCCATCTGTATTTGTAAAGAGAGACGGGGATGGGGCTTGGCTTTCCCACAATTTGTTTAATTGCCAAAAATTCCCACAGTGCTTGGGGTGAGAGCAGCGTGGGTGCTCCTAAAATGCTGCTGGTCCTTATTTTGGGGTGGGTTTAAGCAGAAGTGAGCAGAGCCTGGCATGAGCAGCTCATGTGATGAGGGTGGCTGGAAATGGAAGGACATGCCACTCACTGCCCGACACTGCTTTGTCTGCGCAGGAAGAGCTCAGCTTCAACCTGATCTTGTGACTGTCCTTAGCAGCTGCTGGGGCAGTGAGTTTGTCATCTTTTTTATCCTGCGTTGGAGGGTTTTGTGCGGTCACATCAGGGCATTTTCACTCTCGTGTCAATGCCTGTTCCGTGGACGGGGGAATGGCTGGTGTGTGCACGCTTTAGGAGAGATGCTGCTGTTTTGAGCCTCCAAAAGTGTTTTTTCATCCCTTCCACAAAGGCCCATTCTTTGTTGTCTCAAATTAGGATGAAACGCTTCCCCTTTCAGCTGCTTCCCCCATCACCCGATGTCTATTTAAACCCTCAGCCCAGAGGCTTCTCGGCAAACAAGCTCTCATCCTTTCAGGTGGCATTTCCCTTTTCTCATTGTTTCTGGCAATCTGTACATGTGAAACTTCACAAATGTTTCTTCATTCTCGGTGTCTTTGTGTTGATAAACCTCATAAATGGGCCCGCACACCATCCACAGCCTCCCCCTACCTGGTGGAGTCACAGCATCCCTCGGGTGCGGAGGCGACCGAGCAAACTCCAGCCTGGCAGACCCATCCCTGCTGCTCCTCATCCAGCTGTGTGAATCCTGCTTATCTGAGGGTGTTTCTGCTTGAGGTTTGCCTGCCTGGATCAATTAGCTGGGTTGCAATCAAGGCCAACAAGTCCCCAAAGGACTGCTCATTAAATAGAAATTGTTCCCAGATGGATCTGGTCTGAATGCCGGTGGGTGCTAATCCTGTAGGGAACTCGAATGGTGTGAAGGAATGGCTGTGTTTGTCTAAATCTGCTTTTGCTGGCACAGAGCACACCCAGAGCCTGGGGATCTCTGTGGCCCTGAGCTGCCAGATCATGGTGCAGGGTTTAGAAGTGATGGCAGGATAGTGAGTATTAAACAGCATCCCGCCTGCTCCTTGTGGTCTCCCACCAGAACATCACCATGAGGGTGATTTTTTAGGATGAAGGGAACAGCCTTTGACTGGGGAAGTTGTATGCTTACAGTCACCATCATGCCAGTTCCCAGGAGCTTGGCTCCTAGGGAAGAGCTGGGACGAAGGTCCCTGTGCTGTGATGTTCCTGCCCATCACGGGAGGAACCAGGGGCTGGAAGGGGTTCAGGCTGCATGAGCTGCTGCACTCCTTGCTCCTGTGACATGTGCCTGGAGGGGGCTTTGGGGACTTGCTTTGCATGTGAGAAACAGCAGGTTGGGGCTGTGCCAGCCTGGCTGGAGGCACTTCACAGGTGGGTTGCTCTTGGTGCTGCTCGTGGCTGTCATGTCACTGAGCTAGGGAGAGGGGATGGAGAGTCATGGATAGGACCTTCATGTGGAGAAGGGCATACCTCTTGGCTTGTCTTCTCTATGGATTTTTGGGCTGATAGGGATGTATTGGTCCAGCTCAGGGTTCTGCCCTCAGGCTTAGACTTTGCTCACTGTAGTGGGACTGGCACAGGCTCTCCAGTCCCTGCATCTTCCCTCTGTGCAGCCTGCCCTTCTTCACATCTGCAGGGTTGGCATATCTGGGATGCAGCAGTGGCCTCCAGCACTGAGTCTGCTTCTTCCCAGAGGTGAACACAGGGTTTGGAAAGGTTTCAAGCCCTGGGCTCATTGTTCTCCTCTCAAATACAAGTGGGAATGCTGCCGTGGTGGCTGTGCTGTTGGTTGTTTGAAGATGCTCGGGGGATCAACAGCCTGGTGGGGTTGGCCACTGCTGGCTGTCCCACTGTCGAGGGGGTGCCTACCTTTCCTTGGGCTGTCTCCTTGCTTGGACACTTCCTTTCTTCTCATTGACTGTGATGGTGGTGCTGTGGTTGTATGGAGTCCTCTGGTCAAAGTGACCCCTGTGTGAGCTTAGGATGTGTGTGTGAATCTCAGCCTCACTTGCCCTTGGCCCGAGGATGATGGGGAACAGCCAAAAATGTCCTTGCCATCATCTGTCTTCTGTGGTGCTGCAGCCAGCGGTGCTGGAAGTAAATGGAAAGTTTTGGGCAACCAAGCCAGGGACTGAAAAGGCTCCTGGATTCCCAGCAGGGCCTCCACAATGGCAGGAAGCAACTTCTAAAGCTTCCTTTGGATACACAGGGCCTTGGGGGAAAGATTTACTTGCTTGTTTATGCTGTAAGTTAATCTATTTAGTGGGTTTGGCATTAAAGCTCACAAAAAGCCCTCTGAAATGGTCACGCTGCTTGTTTGTAGGGCTTTGTCTCTCACTTACTTTGTTTCACAGCTGGAGTAGTTAAGCAGAGACAGAGCCAATTGAAATCTCACGTGTAAACTTGTTTTTCCGTAAAGGCTGAAGGAATTAGCACCAGCTCTCACTGTCCCTCATCACAAGGGAGCTGTGGGGGGAAGGCAGTGTGGGGCAGGGGTTGGGTCCCCCCTGGGAGGGATCCTTGTGCTCTGTGTCACCTTGCTGGGATGCAGGATGGGGATGGTCCATGGCCCTACTCCAGCTAATTTTTTGCAAAAGAAAAAAACAACAAACCCAAACCAAACCCCAAACAACCCATCACCCCTCCCTATGAGCCTCTGTAGCAGAGTAGGGAGCAACATGACATGTTTTTTTAGGGGGGGGGCGAGAAGTTTGGGAAGAGTTTGGAGCGGCACAGAGGAGTGCTGGATCAATGGAACGAAGAGTGGGTGATGAGAATTTTTCATGATATCTCAGTATCGCTGTTTCCCCTTGTGTTTGATGCTATCCTGAATACAGTAGTGCCACCCATGTGTAACCTTGCACTGTGAAACTGGATTTTCCCCGTGGACCATGTCCACAGAAGCCACATGTACACAGAAGGGGATGTAGGAAGCACGGGGGACAGCTGGGGTTGAGGTCTGTGCCTGCAGCAGTAGGTGCTGGGCTCCCTCCCAAGCTGAACAACATTTCCTTGCAGCATCTTCATCTTGGGAGGGAGCCCAGCACCTGCTCCATGTGGACATGGACCTCAACTCCAGGTGCTCACAGGCTTTTGGGAGGGTGTCTCCTGCTGAGCATGGAAATACCTGGAGTCTTATCACCTTCACCCCATGTGAGTGGCCATAAGACCCTTCAAACAGAGATGTCTCCTCATGGTCTGTCCCACCAGGCTGAACAGCCACCCTGGGAAGTGTTGGGAGGGACTGTTTGATGGTGTCATGTCCTTCACTTCCTTCTTGGCAGGGGCAGCTTGGGCTGCTGCTTGTATTTTGGGAAACACCTTTTTCCCCCCCCCAAATTCTGCACTTGCTGAATTTTTTAGTTTTTTCCCCCTGGTCCTCTCCTATGACACCCAGCAACTTCTCTGCTGAACTTCCACCTTCCCTAAAGAGCAACCCTGGAGTTTCCACTACATCCTGCTGACAGCACCCACCACCCTGCTGGGCTGTGACCAACACCACAGGCATCTCCAGCCTAAACCTTCCTGGGCTTGACAAAGAGCTTTTCATTGACTGTGACGTTGGGTGAAACTTTAACCTTTATCACTCTTGTGATAAAGACTGGTGGAAACTAAAATTGACTCTTGCATCATGTGGTGGGGGGTTTCATAATTGGTGCCAGGAACAAGTACATTTTTCTCTCTGAAAAGTGCGTGTATAAAACTGATCTTCTCTTACTCAGATCAGATGTGGGTCATTGCTGTTGGGTTTTTTTTGAGGAGAAAAGGGCTTTTCTTTACCCTGGGTGAGTTTTGCCAATCTCACGCAGCCCATTGAGTGGTCGTGAATGAGGTTGGGGTTGTTGATGTCCTGGGTGACCTCTCCACACCCATCGCAGGCTGACTTAGAGCCCTGCGTGGATGCCAGGCAGGTGTGGAGGTGTCCCTGCCTGCCTGGCACTGGTGGCAGAGCTGCTTTTGCTGATGAGAGCAAGAGGAGAGGAGATGGGCTTTGACTCTGCTCCTGGCCAGAAAGCAAAGCCTGGGCTGCTGAAACCTGCCAGCCTTGGTCTGGTGTGTCAGAGGGTGAGCAGAGTGCTGATGGAGGGCAGATAAAGGCAAAGGGTAGGGCTGGCATCCCCCCCCTCCTCCCCTTTCTTTTTCTTTTCAGAAAGTTACTGTTAACATCAAGATGTACTTTACAATGATGAAATCCGAGAAATTACCACAGACTCTGTAGCTGCTCCTGTGCCTCAAGACAGGAGGATTGAAAAGTGCAGACTGGAAGGGCCATCAGGACTGGAAAGACTGCTGAGGGTCCCTCCCTGGCCTTGGGACAGGGAATACTTTCCCTCTGTCATTCTTTTTGAGTCTCTTCCTGCTTGTTCTGCCTTCAAACGTGGACACAGATAAGTCTCCTCCTCTTTACAGCAGCTTTTCTGTGACTTAAGTTCATCCCTTTTCCCACCTCCTGCAGACCAGGGCATATTTTCTCCCCGTGCTTCAATTTGAACCTTGTCCTTCAGCATCTCCAGGAATGGGACTTCTGCAGTTTCCTTCAGAAACCATTGCAAAATATAACTGACCTTATTCTAAAGCATCAGGGAGAAACATCCCTCCCTGTGCCTTTCACTTCCCAAAGGCTGATAATTGAACCATACAAGAGTATGTTACAGGAGCTAAAAATAATGGAATATGGAGATGAAGGGTGCTAATGGTGAGAGCATCTCTGATTGAAAGGACCTGCAGTGAGTCACTGGGGTTGCAGACAGAGAAATGTCATTTTGGAGGAGAGAAGGTACCACAGCAACTGTTCTTAGTGGGACTAATTTAGAGATTTGTATTTCTCAGCATCAAGATGCATCATGGCTTTAAAGGGGTAGCAAGTGGAATTCCCCCATTATCTGTTTGTCAAGAACACACCAGATCCTGTCCTGAAAAATGGTAATTGTAAAAAAGAACGTTTTAAAAATAAGTCAAGAGGAAGTCTCAGTTTGCAGAATGGCTGGTGGGGAGGTTCACAGGCAGCCCTGTGCTGGACACTGGTGCTGATGTGGTTTCAGCTTCCCCTAAACACTGTGCTGGGGTCGGGTTGCTGGTTGTGGTCTCCACGTAGTCGCCCTGTTCTCACTGACAGCCTCGTAACAACGGAGTCACTCACTTCCAGAGAGTCCCACAATAGTCTTCAAGTGTCTTCAGCTTGTGTGAGCCTGTGATACATCACAGGCTGCTTCTGTTCCTCAAGGAAATGCATCATTAGGGTAAAATTCAGGCCTGGGTATGGAAGCAACAAACCTTCAAATGACTGACTGGTTTGAGCTCAGGGCAGTTGAGATGCAAAGCCAATGAAAAATTTTGTAATTCCCACTGAATAATTGTCGAATGTCTCCAGAGAAGGGGCCACCCAGATGATGAGAGGGATGGAGTAGCTCTGCTGGGAGGAAAGGCTGAGAGAACTGAGATTGTTCAGCCTGGAGAAGAGAAGGCTTTGGGGTGACCTAATTGTGGCCTTCCAGGACTTGAAGGAGCTACAGGAAAGATGGAGAGAGATTACCTACAAGGGCCTGGAGTGACAGGGCAAGGGGGCATGGCTTCAAACTGACAGAAAGTAGAATTAGATTAGAGATTAGGAAGAAATTCCTCCCTGTAAGGGAGGTGAGGCCCTGGTAGAGGTTGCTTAGAGAAACTGTGGCTGCCCCATCCCTGGAAGTGTCCAAGGCCAGGTTGGATGGAGCTTGGATCAGCCTGGGATAGTGAAAGGTGTCCCTGCCCATGGCAGGGGTTAGAATGAGATGATCTTTAAGGTTCCTTCCAACCCAAACCATTCTGTGATTCTTGACATCTCCTGTTGTCTTCTGCTGTCCAGCATTAAGGAGGGAGGGTGCTGTGCCCCCACTGCAGGTTTGGTACCCAAATGCTGAACCCAGCATCCACAACTGCTGAGCTGCTGCAGTTCTCATGCTCTTCCAACAGTTCCTATGAGGCCCCAGGACTGGAAAAGGGGGGCTCCTTCGTTTGCATCCCACACCTTCACTTGCTGCCAGCACTGCTGGTGGGGAAGGTGGAAGTGATACAGCCAAACCAGCATGTCCATGTTTTAATCCAACACTTGTTGACCTTGACTGGAATGCAGTTTCCAGGTTGCTCTTACTGCACGTTGCTGAGATTCCTTTTCTCTTACTTTATCCAACTGCAGCTATTGCTGCACAGGGACAGACTGAAAGGATCCAGAGGGGTTTTGTGTGAGCCCAGGGAGTCTCCTGAGCTGCACATGGTCTCCATGAAGTTGATCCCATGGTATCTCCTGCAAATGACTTAACTGCTGTGACTTCTTGCTAAAACTAGAACCATGGCATTGCTCTGGACTTGTCCCGGTGTGACCAGAAGCTGAGCCTGGTGCAAACTCAACCCTTTGTGCTGTGTCTCCATCCAGCCCTTGCCCTGTGTTTTGCAGTTGCTTTACCTCAGTGTCTCTGGTCAGGCTGAGAAGGAGACTGTTTTTCCTGCTTCAGTATAGTGAAAGTAAGCCCCTGGAAATGAACTCCCTGGAGCTGGAGCCTGGTCAGTAATATTGTGATGAGAAGTTTATTACCAGGATGATAACATGGTGACGGTTTCACTCTGAAATCACTAAAATTTTGTTGTGGTTGGGTTTTGTACGTTTTAGGGGCAGCCCCGCTTGCTTGTCAAACTTTCTTACTAAAAAATGACTGAAAAAAACTTGACTCAAGAGAGGAGAGCCAGTGGCAGCCCCAAACAGCAACCTTCAGGCAGCATCCTTCAGGGGCAGTTGGATGCTGGACCTTCCTCATTCCTCTGCCATCACTTGTGTCAGTCAGCCTTGGCAGGGTGGGTGAGAGACTGCATCTTCCCTCCAGAAGGTGCTTGGTTGTAGGCACAGGGCAGTTGACTTTAATAACCTCAGGGCACAGTCCATCACTGGGAACTGATGGGAATTTTGCCCCTGGATGAAGAGCCAATGCAGGTTTGGTGTGGAAATGAGACCTGTGCTTCTCTGTCCCACGCACTCTGGGCTCTTGGTGTCCATGACTATTTGTTGCCAGCCCTCACGTGCTCCAAACAACTGAAAAATGATGCATTTATTTTCTCTTATTTGTGTTTTCTGGATTGTCAGTGCTCTGCCGTAGTGCATCTGTGAAACAGCCCCACAAAACTGACCTGAGGCAGTTTTAAAGTGCACATTCCACCTTCAAAGGTGGGAGTAACTTGGAGCAGAGACTTTCAAGTGGTGCTTGTAGAGCTTTCTTGGACTGGTGGTTTATGGAGAGCTGCTCACTCCGGCCTCTGGCACCCTTCCTCAGAGCTCACACCTGACTGTCCAGAAGTCTAGTGAGGAATCCTGGGAATTTTCAGCAGAAAAAAATCCCTTGTAAAACAAGTTGGCTTCTGCTTTTGTTTCTTATGAATTGAATTTGGGGGGGATGGGGGGAGGAAAAGAAGTAAAGCTAAACTGAGTGAGTCTAATTGCAATTTCCATGTTCCCATTATTGCATTATCTGAGCTTCTTACAGGCTTTGAAATATTTGGTTGTGCAACTGCTGGCTAAGGAAGGAAGTGTGATTATTCCTGTTTTGCATGTGGGAAGCAGCTTAGGAGGATAAGGATGGGAGTTGTCTGGCTTAAGGATGCCTAAAAATTTAGGCCTCTAAGTTAACTTAGTTTATGGGCCGGCCCTGAAGTGGGGTTCAAGCTGGATGGGTGAACCACCCTCCATAGCAGGTGTTCTCTCTGTCTGTAGATGTTGATTTGTTTAGTCACCTCATTTTTGCATAGGTAAAGTTGGAGGCAATGAATACTGCCCTGGGATAGACCCAGTGTGACCACGGAGCTTCACAGCACAGCAAAGAGTTAAGGTGGATTTTCCAAAGTCACTTGATGATTTTTATTTTTTTTTTAATTTGTGCCTTGGCCTCCATCAATTTTTGGGTCTCAGGATGATATTCCTGAAGTTCAGAGCCTTAATTACGTCCTTGTAAGAAACAAGACACCAAGAGTTTTGGCTGGTCTGCTTTGCCTTGGTGTGTTGTTGGCTTTGCAGCAGGTTCAGGGTGTGAGGGGTTTTCTTCATTTCACTGTGCACTTTTTTGTGCTGGTCAGAGCCCTTGTGGGGATGCCAGCAGGGCTGCTGGGGGTCAGGCTGTTCAGAGAAGGTGTAAAACTCTGCCAGAAAGTCTGACTGAACAGTGGTTGACCATGTCAGCAGGAGTGCTGCTTCTGGGGGCCCAGCTCAGGAAGGACATGGAGCTGTTGGAGCAAGTCCAGAGGAGGCATCAGGTTCATCAGAGATGGAACAGCTCTGCTGGGAGGAAAGGTTGGGAGAGTTGGGATTGTTCAGCCTGGAGAAGAGAAGCTTTGGGGTGACCTAATTGTGGCCTTCCAGGACCTGAAGGAGCTACAGGAAAGATGGAGAGACTGGGCACAGGGGAGTGGCTTCAAACTGAAAGACAGTAGAATGAGATTAGATATTAGGAAGGAATTGTTCCCTGTGAGGGTGGGGAGGCCCTGGCACAGGTTGCCCAGAGAAACTGTGGCTGCCCCAGCCCTGGAAGTGTCCAAGGCCAGGTTGGACAGGGCTTGGAGCAACCTGGGCTGGTGGAAGGTGTCCCTGCCCATGGCAGGGGGTGGAACGAGATGATCTCAAAGGTCTCTTCCAACCCAAACCATTCTCTGATTCTGTGTTTCTGTGAATAAGCTCCTCCTGGACCACAGCACACCTGACCATCCACAGCCAGCTCTGGACAACTGGGCTGCAACTGAATCAACAAGATCGGGCATTTTGTAGGCAAGTAATGGCAGTTTTCTTCTTTAGATGGTGGCAAGTGACAACTTGCTGTTGGTCTTGCATCCACAGTGGTTCTCTCTCTCTCTGAGCAGCTGCATGTTGGGGATTTTTTGGAGAGGATCTGCTTAATCCACTCACGTGCCAGGGTTGTTCTGCTCAGCAGTGGTGAGACCTGCTGATGCCTCATCTTGGGCCACTGCTCTGAGGCTGCAGCTGTTTATTGCTACTGGTGCTGTCTGTGCGTGCAGTGGGAAGTGTGGGAAGTCCTGTCCCAGCCTCACTTGCTCTGACACTTCCTTACCAATAACTGGTGCCCAGTGGAGGAAGCTCTGGGAGAAGAGAGGCTGGTTGGTGTTGGGCCAAGTCGTGAACTACTTGATGAATGACCTGAATGGCTTAGGAAGGTGAATCTGCCCGTCTGCATGACCAATGAACTTAAAACTGTCTCTAGTCGTAACAAGCCATGAAAACAGGCAGCTCCATCCCTCAGACTTAAGGTACTCTGTCTGAAAGGCTGAAGCTGCAGGTGTCTTTTGAGGAGTATGAATGGCCACTGATACCAAAATGCTGACATATTTTCCTAGTAGTTCATCCCAGAAGAGGAAATGCTGACCTCCCCTTATCTCTTTTTTCCCCAAGCCATCAGACTGCTGGACAAGAGCCCTTTAAACCCATGAATTTCCTTCTGGGGACTGACTCAACATACCCACAGAGCCCCCTCTGAGTTGTGCTGTGAGGATTTGGTCCATCCGAGAAAGTGAATTTTCCGCCTTTGCTCTGGGAAATGGGAGCCCTTAAAGATGACACATCTTGTGATGGATCTGTATGTTGTTTTCTCAGTAATTCCCAGGGAGGTGTAAATTATGGATGTTGTGTTCTGACCTTGTGACTGTTCCTATGCATCTCCCTGTTAATTAATGCACTGTAATTCCAGTGCTAAGAGATACTACCTCTAAAAATACCTAGAGGTGCCTCTCTGGTGAGAAGGCTACAGGATGTGTTCAGACCTGATCCATTCTTTAGCTGTGCTGTAGAAAGCTTCTGGTAATGGGGCTTATCAACCCCCCTTAGGGAAGGGATGCAGGAGATTTTGCCCTCTAATTGGGGATGAGATTTCCACTGGTGTCAGCAGAAGCCCAAGCTACTGTGGCTGTAAGGAAAGGCTTCTGTGTTTGGAGTGATGCTTGAGTCTGCCAACCAGACTGGAAAACAGAGCCAAGCTGCATGGGGCCAGTGTAAATCCTGGCCCTCATGCCCACACTGAGCAAATGAGGGGAAACTCTGGTGATAAATCATAAAATCATTAGGATTGGAAAAGATCTCAAAGATCTTGAAGTCCAACTTTTGAATGGATCCCACCATGCCCACTAAACCGTGGTGGAAATGAGCAGAAAGAATCTTTCCTTCAGACTTCGTCACTGGTTCAGTTTGGCTCCTTTGCCATCAATGTGGGGAGAGTCCAGCTCCATGGGCACGCAGGGACGAGTGGGTATCTTGGCTCCTCTGGGTCTGCTCCTCCCCATCACAAGATGGTGCTGCCCAGCTGCGGGAAGGGGCGAAGGGAACTGACCCCTTCAAACAAGGAGAGAAGACCCCAGGATTGCTTGAGCCCAACTTAGCCACGTGTGTCATCATTTCGGGCAGCACAGAAAGTCATTGCTTGGACCTGGACAGCTGCTTTCATGTGTCTTTCCTTCCCCGGCCCCTCCATCGCTGCCCGGGTGCCACACTGTGGTATCTCACAGCCTGCTGAGTGTCAAGGGACACCACAGTTATTTCTGACCGGATCATCTGTGTGTGGTCTTTATTTTTGTATTTTCTTGAACGCGACTGTTGAGTTTCCTGGAACTTGCTTGCCCCAAACCCGAGCCCTTTGCATGTTACGTCGCGCAGGGTGGCGGGCGCCGCTCGTGGCTCTCGGATGTGGCAGGAGGGTGAAATCATCGTCCAGAATAGGAAATGGTGGCACAACTTCCTCCCCACCATGGCTCCAGAGCACTTCTCCTTTTGGCACCAGCAGGCGGGAAGGTGAAGTAAGAAGATCTCTGTTGAAAATGCAGAAGTGCAGGTTGCTCTTGGAAACCATCTCCGTGGGCAAAGCCCTCGGCTTCGGCCGGTGGGGAGGGGGATGTTTTTGTGTGGATGGATTGAGCCGTGTGGATTGTGGCTTCCTCTTCAGATGGGAAGTCTGCTTGGGGTGTAATGAGAGGCAGAGGATGGGTGGGCTTCAGGCTCTGCACTCCTCGCTCTTGACAGTTGCCTTCTCCTGTTCTTCTGCCCTTGGGAACCAGCAGTCCAGGTCCTCGCTTGCCCATGTGTTATCTCAGATGTCAGCCCTGCTCATGGAACACTAATCCCACAGATCCCACTTTCTGTGATGATCTCTCTTGTGCTGGAAGACAGGGAGAGCCCTCATCCAGTCCTGTGCTTGTGTGGATGCTGTTGGCTGTTCACGGCGGGTGTTGCTGGGGAAGGACTGGGGCTGCCGGGGTTTTGGCTGGAATTTTCTTTGACCTCATTTGATTACCGAGTCCTATGTGCTCAACACTAGGGAAAAAACACCACAGGGACAAAAACACCTACAGCCACTACATTTCCAGAGACACAAATGGTCCAAGGTCACACGACAGACCCTGAGCCTGAGAACGACTCAGCTGTGGCACAAGGCAGCTGAGGAGGTGTGAGAGGCAGTGGAGGGGAGACAGGAGTGGACCCATGGGGAAAAGCAGAAGCAATTTAGGGCATGCCATGGATGAAGATGAGTGGTGGTCATCTCTGTGGGCTCCTGGGTCCCACAGCCATTCACAGCAGATCTTTCCTCTTCCAGAGTCTGCTGGGCACAAGGGTTTCTGCTGCAGCTGCTGGGGCTTTGGGATGTCTGGTGGAAGGAAAAAGGAGCATCCCCGCTGAGGAGAGCAGCCTGTGCACCTTTTAGCCTAGCTCTGCTTCTGCTGGAGCAGGGTGTTCTTTGGCTGTTTTTAGAGAGGGTGAGGTTGGGAGGGGCTGGAAGGAAAGCTGTTGTTGGGAGTGTTGTGTGGAGAGGAGGTGCCATCACGAGGGAAGTGTCTGTGAGCATTGGCACTGAGAACAGGCAGAGCAGAGTGGCTGTGAATGGCACAACAGCTGGTGCAGGACCTCTGTGCTCTTCCCAGACCTACCAGGGGTTTGCCCTGACTCCTTGGGTGAGTTACCTTTTCTCCTCTCGGCTTTTCTCAGCCCTTTCTCCTGCCAAGGGCACGTTGGAGCAGTGAGTCCACATGTCTGGGGCCACAGCAGAGGCTGCCACCCCCAGTTCTGCCAGTGAGGGATGTGAAGGGGGATCAGTCCATATCTGACAGTGCTGGGCTGCCAGATGTCCTGGTGCAGAGGTGTTGTTCCTGTGAAGTTTGCTTTTCCTACTTGAGCTCTTCCATGAGAGGACTAGAGATAAGATTATGGAATATTTACATATGTACACCGCCAGATGTAAGAAGTTTGTAGCCCCGGTTAGAAGGGTCTGTTCAGTCCTGTGTGTCACTGACATCTTCCAACACGCAGAAGGCTGTGATCTAGATCTGCTGGAGGACCGAGCTTCCGCAAGTAAGGCTGTTCTGCTCTGTTCCAAACTGAAATGGCCAAGCCCAGGGTCTGGGCTAAGACATGTTTGATTTGGATGGATTCTAGAGTATTTTCAGGTTTGCCTTTCTTGCTGATGTGAGAAGTTGTGGTTCAGCCTCTGTTGCTTGGTTGGGTTGAGTCCGAAGCCAAGAGATAAACGGCTGCAGCTTTTGTGTCTGAGAGGTCACCTGCAGCATGGGGAGCACCCGCCTGGCGATACTTCACCTTGGACTGGGGGTTTTGTCTTTGAAAGTCAAAGCAATCCCAGAAGAGCCACCCCCATCCCCCATGAGGGTGAAGCCCATGGGGGTGCTGCTGAAGGGGTGGCTGCAGGGCCGCGTCTCCCAGCTCTTGGTGCCACCCCAGCAGTGTTCCTGCTGGGCTCTGGAGCTGCTGTGGCGCTCGTGTGATCACAGACAGGCACAGCAGCTCTGCCACGATGCACACCCACTTCTCTGCACTGTTTGGACTCTGTGTCTTGGTATGCAGGTTGCTGCTGAAACTGCTGAACTTCTGAGAGCACTCTTTATGTGGGATGGTCTGTAGCACTACGGGACAAATGTTGGATCCCTTTAACAATAGATTTTAGCCCAGATCTCTTGTGACCTTGCAGGCTGCCCAGTCTGCAAAGCCATTCCGCCCTTGCCAGCGTGCTACAGTGATTTAGGAGTGAAGAACATCAAATCTCTCTGGTGACCAGTGACAGGACCCCAGGGAATGGCTGGAGCTGTGTCAGTGGATGTTTAGGCTGGATATTAGGAAAAAGTTCTTCCCCCAGAGGCTGGTTGGGCACTGACCAGGCTCCCCAGGGCAGTGGGCACAGCCCCAAGGCTGCCAGAGCTCCAGGAGGGTTTTGGACAACACTCTCAGGCACATGGTGGGATTGCTGGGTGTCTGTGCAGGGCTGAGGGTTGGACTGGATGATCTTTGTGGGTCCCTTCCAACTCAGGAGATTCTGTGATTCTGTGAAGTAGATGAAGCCAAGGCTTTGTTTGCCACCAGAATTTTCAGTGGGGTAAAGTTTCACGTGTACAGGACTGAACCTTTTTCACAAAACTAAAAGCAGGAGGTAAATGCACACGGACTCTGTGCCTGCCTCCTCCAGCCTCTGAGCAGGGGGCGGCTGGTCCTGTGTGGGTTCCTCCGAGGTGAAATCCCTCCCTTCCAGGTGATGTGTTGTTGTGGGAGTGAGAAGCTCTTCCAGCCTGGGGCGTATCTGAAAGCTCGACGCTTCAAAAGATTTCTTACTTTTCCCCCTTCCCCAGCTCTAATTTTAACGGCCGTGCTTGGGACGAGCACTTTGAAGCCTTAATTGCAGTTATGAATCTTCCTCTGTTCCCAGGTTTCCCCTAATTGGCTTCCTGTGAGAATTTACAAAGCTGGTAAAAACAAAACTGCTGGGTTTTTTTGTGGGGGAGTTGGTGGCGTGAGATTCCTGAGCCCAAATAAAACTCTGCTCAGCTGAGACCTCTCGTGTGCTGCTGTGCGGGGCCGTAACTGCCCCGTGGCCAGATGCTCACAAGGGTGGCATTATCTAAAATGTAAGCTGATTTACATGCTTGCATTTGGAAAGTGCTAATCTATTTTGATTTTTTTTTTTTTTTCCTCCCCTCCCTCCCTCCCCTCTCTCTTTTTTTCTTTTCAGCCCTCTCTAATCTTCTGTGCTCTCTGCCAGGTTCCCAGCTCCTTTGGCTGGAATAGGCCCCAGCTAAATCTTTTATCTGTCTATTTGGCAACCCTGGGCGAAGTAGTTAGCAAACGAATGACACTTTTCCTGGCTCATTAATTAGATTTACTGAGGTGAGTGGTTGCTGCTGCTGCAAGAGTCTGCACAAGGCAGTTCTGTATTTTGTTTCTTAGAAATCTGGGGTTTAAAAAAAACAGAGTTCCAAGGCAGTTCTGGTACTAGTAGTTAAATCCATGGTTCCCCTGCGTGCACTGCTGTTGAGAACACGTGTTTTCCTCGTGTGTAGCTTTATTTCTGCAATTTGCTGCTGCATGAGCAGTTCTGGTTGTCTGTCACAATTTTACTGCTCAAGAAGTTTGAGGATGGGTACCTGGACACTGTGCTGGGTGCTCGTGGCAGGATGTGATGGTTAAGGCAAGTGGTTCTTGTGGGTTAGAAATAATCTCTGTGAAATATTAGGATGTTTTTATGTATCATAAAAATGCTGTTTGACATGTCCTGCTCTGCCAGCTTTGCCTGCCAGGGTTATAAATGGGATTGGGAAGGCTACAATAGGAAATAGAAATGACAGGATGAAAGAAAACTATGCTTTCCCCTTCACCTGCCACTGCTTTCCAGCCAGTGGCTGAGGGAGTGTGGTGCAGCAGGAGCCTCTGCTACTACTTTTGGAGGGGAAAACTGAGACACAGAGAGGTCTCTCCCAATGCCATGGCACCAGAACTTGGGGTTTTATTGCAGACTTTCGGTTCCCTCTGTAACCACTTGACGACACTGTTATCTTCTCGGCTTGAGCAGTCTGGGAGGAAGGTGAATGAATGTTGGGGTCTTGTCATCCACTGCAATCTGGGAACCCAGTGCCAGGGTGCTGGGACACCCTGTGGAGGCTGAGGGACGCTCGTGGTGCTGATGTGCTGCTGTTGCTGTCATCCCGTTTACAAATTGGGGGCACTCAGCCTTTGCTGGGGACAAGGGGAGGAAGGTCCTGGGCAGTATTTAAGCTCCTCGTGTGTAGGGCACTTCGTTTGTTGGTATAAACCTCCAAAACTAAAATTGCTGACTTGCCCGTGACTGCATGGGGTGATGCAAAAGACTGATAGACGTGTCGTGCTGACTTGTCCTCCCTCCAGTCCTGCAGATCCACAGGAGGGGCGCTGCTGTGGTCTCCCGTTCCTCGGGATTGCTGAGGCTCTCTGTGTAAAAAGGGACATCCAGGAGCAGACTCGGAGTCCCTTTGCCTGTTGTAGGTTTGCATGCTGTGAGTTGGCATCTCGGGAGGGCGATCCCGCTCCTCCCCTGGGCACAGCCCGCAGCGATTGAGGCTCCGACCGCGCCCAGAGCAGGGTCTGACCCATCATCTGGTGTTACTGGACGTGAGAGGCTCTGGTCCTCCCTTCCTGGTCGTTGCTGGGTGGGAGCAGTCGGGGGAAGCCCTGCGGAGCCCGGGCTCATGCAGAGGTAAGTGCTTTTAGCACAGGTTTCCTGAAGTGACGATCCCTGTTAAATTTTAATGTATCATCTCCAATGGGAGACAACTGAAAGCTCAGAAGGGAAGAGGATGTTCAGCAATTTTTAAAAGCCGGGGTTGGTGCCAGCTTCAACAGGCAGACCCAAGAAAGGCTGCCTCGAGGAAGGGCTGGCTTTGTGGCTGCACCCCTGGGCTCCTGGAACTGCTTTGCTGCTGTGGCTGCAGGCACAGCCAAGCAGGGATGCTCCCCGCGCTGTCTGATCCCTTACCCCTCCTGCTAAATCACTTCAGACCGGGCTGGGTGGTACCTTGGCTGATCCAAAGTGCGAAGCCCGGCGGTGAATTGGGCTGCCACTGCTTGTGCTTGTTCAAATCATCCCAGTGTGTAGAGACGAAGAACTGCTGCAGTTCCTGGAAGGAGTTTTGTAGGCAAAGAGCTGGGGGAGGAGAGCAGAAATAGCTGCGAAGTGTCACAAAGCTGTGACCAAACGCAATTCGCACTTAACCCACTTGAGAGTTGCGCTCCCAGCGCAGCAGCAAGTGTTTCTCTACCAAGGACCCGCCGCTGGGAGAGCGAATTGCCCGCTAATTGGCTCTGCTAAAGGCGGAGGGGCCAGGCTGGCTAATTAGACTGGTCTTTACACCTCCCTGTTAATTTGGTGAGTGGAGGATATTCCCGGAGGGAGGTGGACTTCCCAGGGAGGTGCCCCCATCAGTTCGCTGGGTCTTTTGATCCCTCCCGGGGGCGAGCCGGGATTGAGCAGCTGTGAGACACAAGCCTTGAACTCTGTCAAAATAACCTCGCAGTTATTTTGAGTTAACATTTTGAAGTTAAAAGCAAGGAAACAACTTGCAGTCTCCCTGGAGGTAAGTGAGAACGGGAATAGGTTGCTGCCGGCCTGGGAGTGCTGGGTTGGGAAGTCGAGATCTGGGTCGAGTGTCCCCCTGTGCTGGCAGAGTGACCTCACTTGGCTGACCCTGGGCTGTGTCTTTTCTAAAGAAAATTAAATTTTAAAAAAGGACCATTTAGGCACTGTTGGGATCATGTCCCCAAGCAACCAGCTGAACTCAGGTGTGACCTGAGTTGTGAGTGTTGCAGATGAGGCGGAAAGGGTGAAAAAGCTGAGGAAAAGCACAGAAAAAAACGTGGTGACTGGATTTTCTAGAAGCTCTGAAGGGAAAATGCTCTGGGTCTGTTGGGATCACAGACTCACAGCAGAGGTCAGGTTGGAAGGGACCACAGTGGGTCACTGGTCCCACTCCCTGCTCCAGCAGGGCCATTCCAGAGCACGTGGCACAGGATTGTGTCCAGAGGGGTCTGGAATATCCCCAGGGAGGAGACTCCACACTCTCCCTGGGCAACCTGTTCAGTGCTGGGTCACTGCTCAGGGAAGAAGTTCATCCTCCTGTGCAGGTGGAGCTTCCTGGGCATCAGTTCCTGCCCGTTCCTCTTGTGCCATTGCTGGGCCCCCCAAGCAGAGCCTGGTCCACCCTCTGCCCCCTCCCTGCAGAGGCTGATGGATGTAGGACACTGGTGTGGCCCTTGTCCTGCCACAGGCTTCCTGGGTGACCTGGACAAAACCCCTTTGCCTTTCCCAGCAGCCTCAGTTCCCTGTCACTGCACAGAGAGTAGTGCTGTTTTCTTCCTTGGAGGAGTGGTTTGAGGATAAAGGCAGTAAATAATGCTTAAGTCTGGTGCTGAGGGAATGGGAGGTGAATAATTCCCAATGGTCGTGGCTACTGAGGGGAGCTGGTGCTAATCTGGGTTTTGGGAATCAAATATTTCAGCCTTAGGGCTGGGACACGTGGTTTCTCCAACACAGCCTGGAAACTGTACATTGTTTAAACTCTCAAAGCTGTGCAGGCACTGGGGCTGTGTTCTCTTTCTGCAGCTCTGTAATAAAGCAGGATCTGTCCAGTGCCCCAGTGGAGGGGCTCTATCCACACCAGTGCCTCTCACAGGGCACTAATGCATCACCCTGATCAGAGGCTGCTCCAGGAGGTGACTGTGGTGAGCAGGACTACAGGGACTTCCAGGCACAGGGGTGGGAATGGAGGAAAAAGTGATGGGAACAGAGAAGTTTAAAATTGGCATCCATACTGTGGTGATGCAGGATGGAAATGGGGACCTGCAGGCTTGAAACCAAGGCCAGGGCCTTCCGAGCCAGGCAGGGACTGTGTGGAGAGGAGTATGATTGAGGCATTGGGGGGGGTTGGGGCTCAGTCAGGGGGTGCTCTAAATACAGCTTGTCATAGCCTGGCCCCTCCTTGGAAGGATGGGTGTTCGGGAGCTGCAGTTGGGGCATAGCACACCCCCACCTGTGCCTGGGCTTTGTGTCTTGGGGCTGTGAGAGCCCAGGATGTCATGGAGCTGTACCAGGACTGCCCAGAACACTCTGAGCCCTCCTCCAGACCCCTGTGGAGTGGGATGTGGCTGGTTCTGCACAGGAGTGTCAGTGCTTTGGGAATACAGGAGGAGCCTGTTGCATCAGGGTCCCCATGTCCCCCTGTGCTGCTGTCTCTGGGGGCTAAAGGCCTTTTTTGGCCTGCTGGGACCCAAAACCAAGGAGAATCACATCCCCAAGTCACCCACAGACTATCTATTTGACCACTGGTTGTCTCTTTTTCATGGTGAGAGGAGACCCTGGTCCCCATGGGGGATCTTCTCTAGCATCCTCCTCCTGATGAAGCCAGTTCACATCTGCCTCATGCTGGAGTCTTGGGGGAAACCCTGGCAGGTGGGAGCACAGCAGGATTTGGGTGCTCAGCTCCAGCACCACCCCTGTGGTTGGCACCTTTTGCAGTGAGGATGCACTTGGATGACATTTTGCTGGTCGGCTCCCTGCCCCCAAATAGACACTGGGGACAGGTCCCATCAACACCTGAACTGGTCTTCTGGTAGGGAGAACTGGTGACAGCCCTGCTTCATCCCTGGAAATGTATCCCTGCTGGCAGCCCCAGATTTGGGAGAATCGGGCATGAACAGGGTTTGTCTTCATACCAGGGGCTCCCAAGTGCCATTAATATCTGCTCCAGTTCAGCTTAAAAACAAGACTGGGGGGGGTTAATCTGATCATGGTTTGCTTTGGGGCTGGGGCCTCTGGCTTTTTTCATTAGATAAGAAAATTCAATGTGGTGAAGCATTGGTCTGGTTCTCACTTCAAAGAGATCCCTGTGCTATTCAGAGCAGGTATCGCCACTGCAGCACAATTATAGAACAAAGAAAAAAAACAGAGACAAAACTAAAAACAGGAACCAGCAGATAAACAATAGTCGGGTGCTGCTGGCGCTGAGCTGGGCTCTTTCCTGCCCTCAGCCATCTGGAGAGTCAGCACGGGGGCTTGAGGGAGCTCAACTCTCCTGGTCAGCTCTTTCCAGTAGTAAAAGAGCTGGGAAATGATTGAAAAGCTTTTCCATTTGTAAAAAAATTTGTCAGGGTGTGAGCTGAGCACCTGGGTGTCCTCAGCCAGGATGCCCTGAGTTCAGTGCTCTGACCCAGGCAAGAATTTTTGCCTGTCCATGCCATGGGGTTAATGCCTTGCTCCTGATCCCAGGAAGACACAAATGTTTCCATAGGGAGTGAAGAATTGAGTGGCAGTGACTGGTGAGCTCTTGAGAAGCAGGAACACAGTCAGTGCTCAGTGGTTTGGCTGCCTGAGGGATGCTGGAGGAGGGCAAACCAGGAGAGGAGCATCCTTGGCAGATTCCTGCCTGGGTACCACTTTTCCCAGCTGGTGTCATGGAAAACTGGTGCAATGCTGGGTCCAGGGAGAGCCAGCTTGGGGGGGGGCTTGGTCTTTGCAACGTGAACCTAAACACTGGTGTGCAGAGGAGAATGTCACATTTAATCAGAAATGAGAAGTTTCATTTTTTTTTTTTCTGGCTCGATTTTTACTTTTTGAATCATGGTCAGATGAGTGCAAACACTGTTTCGAAATGATGGGTTGCAAGGTTTCATTCTGAGTCCTCGAGGACCCCCTCTCTCTGCATCTCGCCTTGTGCACCCTCCAAAGCACATGTATTTTATTTTAAATCCTGTCCACTGAGGAAGCCACTCACCTCGAGACAGTTTCTCTGATTTTTTTGTTCTTTTTGCTGAGTTTTTTGCAGCCCTGTTTGTGCTGTCACTGTGATTTAGTTTGCTGCTTTTGTTGCACGCCTTTGGGGAAAATCTGACCCTAAAATCAGGGTCAGGCATCTCCATTATCATCAGGGCTGGTCCTAAGACCACCTCATGTGCTGACCTGCAGGTGGGACATGGCAAAGCTTCATCCTTGGCAGCTGATACCTGATGCTTGGAGCATGTATGGACCTACTTCACACCAGTGAGTGGTGTGAGCCCTGCTCCTGATGCTGCAAAACATCTCTGCAAAACATTTATCAGCTCAAGGATAGGGGATCCCAGAGCAAAGGACAGCTATGGTGGGCAGCACTAGGGCTCTGCTTCTGATACTTTTATTTTTTTCTTTCTTTCTGCGTGGCTTTATCTCCAAACCAAAAAGCAGTTACACTTTGGAGTTATTGCTGTTTGTTTGCACCTCCTGGTTTTTTATTTTTTGGGGGGAGTTCACAGTGTCTTCATGTCTCAAGCGCCAGCCTTAAGCTCTGGCTGCTAACGCAGGTAACGTCGGGGATGGAATTTGGGAAATCCCGTTAAGTAATTGCGCTTTGCAGCAACGCAGATGGCTTGGACGGAGGTGTTTGTGTGGAGCTGACTTGTCTTAGGCATTTCTCAGCTTCCTCTTGGCTTTCTCCTCCGGTCGGCTGAGCTGGGGGCACTCGGTGCCGGCTGAGCAGAGCAACACTGGTACCGGGAGGGGCTGGGGTGATAAACCGCTTGTGATTGCCGTGAGCAGCACGGGCACGACGGGATCTGCAGCAGTTGCGCTACTTCACTGAGGTCCGAAATGTTTCTCCGCAGCCGCCCCGGAAGCTTCTCCCCTCTTGTGGCTCTGCACGGAGATGCAGCTCAGGGCGGCCGTGCAGACCCTCACCCGGCTCACCCCCTTCCCCTGCCCCTGCCGCCCCGCTTTCGATGCTCAGGGTGTTGTATTTTGGGGTGTTTTTTTTTTGGTGGTGTCGCTCGGGGCTGTGTGATGCTGAGCACTGCTGGCTCTGACATCGCCCGGACGAGCGCGGAGCTTCGTGGTTGTTCTCTCCCTTTCTCGCCCTCCCCCAGGTCTTGCTGCCTCATGACTCGCGCTGTTCGCCCTTCCCTGAGAGCAGAGCACCAACGTGACCCGCGGTGCCAGGCTGGGAAAGGCGCGCTGAGCAATAAAAACTCAATCCTGTCTGGTATTAGGGAAATTCCATCTGGATTTGTAACTTCTATCCCCCCCCCCCCCCCCCCCCCA
>VXAY01006464.1:175844-204881 GCA_013399855.1 Oxyruncus cristatus
CCCCCGCGTTGGCTCCCCTTCCCGGCAGCGTGGCCCTGGGGTACACAGTGCTCTGTATCTTCAGGTTTTAGCTGTTGTATGACAGCTTAGATGTGGGTTTGCTGTCGAAGGCAAAGCATTAGACACAAAACTGATGACCAGAGGCTGCTTGTTTCAGGAAGATGTGGCAGAGCAGTTACCTTATTTCTGCCTCTCCTGGCTGTTATTCTTTCCTTGCTTGAATGATGGTCCATCCTTCATTTGCAGTGTGTTTTTAAGGTCTTTCCTAAGCTGGAGACCTTTCCCCTCTGACTGCAGGCGTTTCTTTCTGCTTCATCCTGGTACATGGTGTCCATGGTCAACAGCCTGAAAGACGGAGCAGCGGCACAACTGACTGCACAGACGTTCAGCTGTTAGGTCAGACTTAACTTTCAAACTGTCTTACAGGGATGCTCCCTGTGCCCAGGCTGTGAACTAAGGATGGCCACCATTGTGCCTTCCCATTTTCTTACAGGAATGTGTATTGGGAATTATTTTGGACTTCTTTCTGCAAAGAAGCATCTCGTGACCTAAGTCTGTGGCTGGGTTAATCTACTCCAGCTCTGCATAGAGTTGGGTGACTGCCTTGGAGCTAATTCACATTGCATTTAGTGGAGAGGGACAGGAATGTCCTGGCAGGACAGAGAGGACCATCTTGGTGCAAACTGAGCAGCCCCAGGTAAGTATCTCCCAAGCAGGTGTCTAAATTTACCTCTTGGCAGTTTGCTGAGATGAATCACATCTCATATTTCAATTTCTTGGGCTGGGCTGAGCCCCCACTTCCTGCACTGCTGCCAAGAACACCCCCAGCCCCACGATGCCTGCTGTGTGTGCCCGACCAGCCCTTGGGGGGAACAGGCAGCCCAACCTGGGTGTAAAACCTGGGTACTGTTTCACCCATTTTGTGTTACCTTCTGTAGGTGCTGTTTGATACTAAAAGGACTCCAAAACTGCTTTTGCACCTTAAGTGCTTTCCCTGCACTGTGGCGGGAGTCTCTTATTCAGCCCAGTTCTCAGACAGTGAGAACAGGGAGTGATCTCTGTGTCTTAGTAGGCTTTCCAGTTGTGTGTCTTAGTAGGCTTTCCAGTTCTCACCTTTTCTGGTGTAAATGAGGCTTTGCAGTTCAGGAAAGCAACGACATTGCCCGGCTGCTTCAGGAGGGCTTGGTCCTGTAGTGTTCTTTGTCTGCAGGGAGCTGCCAGGCTTGTATCTCTTTTCTTCCCAAAACAGCATTTACCACTAATAAATCAGAACTTGATTTCTTACTGTGAGCATGTAGAGATGTCCTGCCCCTCAGCACTGTTGTCCTGTTTTCTTCTTGTACCATGAATTTTATCCTCCATTTGAAGACAAAATCACTGTCTAAACCTCTCTTTCCCATTTCACTTCCAGACACTGCAGCTTGCTCAGAATCTTGCATTCAATTGCTGTGAAAATCTTCCTTCCAGAGTCATTCAGGAAATAGGTTGTATCGGTTGCTTGTGGGATCTCCAAGTCCTGTCCTTCCCAGCAGAGATACAACCCTGTATCTGGATGGCTGGAACATGGAGTTTACCAGTTTCAGGGCAGCTCATTCCTGGCTGCAGTTTCTCATATCCGTCGGTTGCTGAACCCTCCAGACACACCGTGTGTCCAGGAGGCCAAATGCTTTCCTGTGTTGGCTGTTCAAACCAATGCCCAGTTGACCTTTTGGTGGTTTTGGTCTTCTGAAAAGCCACCTTGGTCTCGATGCCTGTATCACCAGTGCCTTTTTGTGTGGATGAATTCTCCTTGGCATGTGCCGCTTCCTGGATCCTCACCACCCAGCCCCCGAGTCTGCGCTGCTCTTGTTCTTTCAGTGGTACCCTGATGGCAGCAAATATTCCCAGCCTTGGCCCCAGTTGCATTTGTTTACCCCTTTCCAACCCCGTGCTGGGTGAACCTTTCCTGTTGCCCCCTCCCAACAGCCTGTGTCGTTTCTTTCCCCCTAAATCCTGCTCTGAATGTGGCTTCCTCAGGGACCCGTCACTGAGGTCTTTGTGTCCCACCTGGGAGTAGAGCAGGAATGGGGTGTCCAGGTTCCTGTGCATCTGTCATGGTGACTGAGCCAGGCTTGTGCAGACAGCGGTAAATGACAGCTTTTTCTTTCAGATTTGACTTGTGTCTTGGAACACGCTTCATTTTTGCTGTCCTCTTCCTTTCCTTCATCCGCACTCCTAGAAAAGGACGAGGATAACAGAGGTGGATAGTGTATTTTTTCCCGGTTTTGTTTGCTTGTTGGTTGTATTTTTCTCCATGTAATACAGCAGGGAGCATCATAGGGACCCTGCTGTGGTTCACGTTTGTAATCTGTCCTGTTCCAAGTCGTTTGGCTCCTTGCTCTGTGGACAAGTGAGTGATCCCACAGAGTGCCCAGGCACTGCTATGACTGACTTTTCAAGAAATCAGACCTCATGACAACTTCTTCAGGCCTCTCAACCCTCTACCAGCACCCAGGAGCAATAGTAGTAATGCTCTCACCAAGCCAACACGGCTTGGGCGGGTGAGTAGGTGTGTGGGTGGATTTGCAGAGATACGAGTGGTGACACATAAGTGGATTTCTCTCATGTTCCCCCTCTGTGGCCTCATCAGTGTTGGTTTTGGTAAGTTTGTCCACAGCCAGGAAGGGCTTAGTCTAGTTTTTGGAAAGATTCTCCATGTTCCTTCTCTGTTGCCTGTTCCCCTGTTGGCTGGGGGAGGGAGACTCCCCCCAGGTGAGGTTTTGCAGTCCAAGGAGTGCAGGTCACTGATGGTCCCTGCCATGACTCAGTGTGCTCTTATCCTCAGGGACAGGCAGCTCCTGTCCTTGCTGAGTGGGACAGGAACCCAAGGCCCTATAAGGAAGCCGGGGTGTTTGGATGGTACAGGCTCCTTTGCGAGCACCCTCAAAGGATGTTTGTCAAACCAGTTGCCTCCTGGATCTTTTGACATGCTGCCTTTGTGTGGTTTGAAGGAACATCTTATCACCTTCATCTCCCCGCTCTTCACAGCGCACTTGCTTGGTGGTAAACACACGCAGGCTGAAGTTTGAATCTTGAAGATCGCAGGTTCCTCCCCTCCTTGCCCCGATTTCTACAAAGGCTTCCTCCAGCTGCTCCCTTCCTCGGCTCAGAGTTTCTATCTTTGGCTCCCCTGTGGGGTGAAGAGCAGGCAGTAAAATCTTGCAAGTAAAAGGTAGTTGAAAACCAAGATTTCTTCTGTAATCGAAGAAAAACAGCCACTTTCACTGGAGGAGCAGGTACCATACGTGCCCTTGCTCCACTCTGTGGCATAGCTGCGTATCCAGCTCCTCCACTGCAGTGAGGATGTGTCTCCTAAAGCTCCCTTCCTGCCTGTTGCCCACTGCCCCTTTGGAGGATGAAATGACGGAGGCAGAAAGCTCAAAGGAGATGACCTTGCTGGGGAGCTTATATGAGAATCTTGCCCTGAAAAAAACCTCTTCTTAGAATCCCTTTGCTTTGATTCCAAATTAAGTGGTTTTCCTTCTGTCGTAGCACTAGCCCAAGCTCCTTTTTCCGTTAGCCTCTTGCCCTTGTCTCCCCAGTGCCCTAAACCCTTTGGCAGCATAAAGCCACTGCTGAGTCACGTCCTGGCACCAACCCGGGAGTTGTTGTCTCTGGGAGACGGGTTGTGTGCCTCCACCAGTTGTCAGTGCCAGCAAACCTGGGCAGTGTGTTCACAAGCTGGTCCTGATGGTGAAGGGTTTGTTTATCCTCTCCTGTTCCCTGCATGGGATGCTCAGCCTCAGAACAATTTGGGCAGGAAAGGGTGTTATCCTGCTGTGAAGGTACCCGGGGTCTTTCTCTGGTGCTGGTGGAGCAGCACCTTGCTTTCCTACTGCAAGGTTCCCCCTGGGAAGGCACAGAACTTTCAGCCAGGTCCTTTCCGGCCCCTTGGCATCTCAAGGAGATCCTGCTGGGATTTGCCATCGTGGAAGGGGAAATATCAGCTTGCTCCATGTCTGCCTGGGTTTGCTGTCTTGGAGAGTGGATTAAAGCAGGGCAGTTTTCTGGCTGGGGTGGTGCCCCCCCAGGGCATCATGATGGAGCCATCCAAGGTGGGTGGGCAGGGGTTTGCCCTGCTGGTTGGGCTGGAGGTGGCTGGTGTCCCAGAAGGGATTGGTCTAGTCATCTTCACTACTTTATTTGGGAACACCAACTCTGGGCTTGATCTTGGAGCTCTTTTCCTCTATTCCCATCTAATGGTGGTTGTCCTGGGCTCCACTGCTATAGGAGGAGATCAGAGAAGTCCTTTGGATGCTGAAGATAGGACTCATGTGGACCTTAATACAAGAAAAGTGTTTCTCCTTGCTGAAAAGGCTGTCACAGGCCATGTCCCAACTGTGTGGGGGCTGCTGATGTCCTCTCCTTGACTTGGCTGTGCAGAGGGACCTTCTGGACAAGAAGTAGTTGATGTGTTCTCTGCTCTGATACTGAGCTGGAGAAAAGCCATGGAAGGGAAAGTTCCCAGGACAGTGAAGGCAAGTGGGGGAACCAGTGTGTCCCAGCTAAGTGGAAAGTCCCTGTGATGGAGCTGTGACACCCTGAGGGATTCCCATGACCTCTATTTTGTTGGTAGCTTTTCATAGTTTTTAAAAACTTTGGCACTTCTTCAAACCTTGTACCTCAAAGTGGGACCAGTGAAAATCTAAAAGCGATGATCAGCAAGTTCCTGCTTCCCACCAAGGGGTGAATGTTTACCTGTTTGGTGTTAGTTAACAGGAACGGTGGGATTTGCCTGTTCACCTTTGTAACTGGGACAAACAGAGACAAAAGAAACCTCTTAAGTAAACAATCTTGGATGGAATTTCCCCCAAAAATCCTGCATCCATGCAAGGACAACTTCACAAATACTCATAAGATACTATTCAGACTGAGCTTTGGTGTGCTATACTGTTTCTCACTCACTTTAATCAATGGGGGTTTTATCTGCTTAGAAATTTTTCAGGTGCTTTTTGGACACTCAGGCTCTTCAGGGGAAGGGGTGGGTTCATCTTCGTCCTGTGCCCACACTGTGGTGAATTGTTGGCCATTTAGTGAAAACAGGGCAAAACCTTGAAAGCCAAATTGGTTTCTCTCAGGACATGGGGCTGTTAAAACCAGAGGGCTTAAATGTTGTCACTTCTGTGGCTGAGGAGGCTGTAACATCACTGCCGTGATAGGAAGGAGAGCAAACCTTGCTCTCTGCCTGCCTACCCTGGGCTGTTTGTGATCCAGGGGTGTGCACTGGTGTGTTTAGCTTGGTTGGTCAGCTGTGTTTGGACCAGAGCAGTGTGAGGCAATGGAGACTCTGTCTAGGTGAGATCTGACCTGGTCCTTGTGAGGAGTCAAGTCCTTTCTGACCATGCTGATCCTGCAGGTGGAAGGAGGATGGCGTGGGGCATAAGGAACGTGCGTGGAGATGGAGACTTGCCTTCTGCTCCCAGGTGTGTCACTGTGGGACAGCAGAAAGACTGCTTAACTCATCCAAACATTGCCCTCTCTGCTTCCTCAGTAGTGACTCTATGGTTTGCACAGTGTTTGGAGGCTGCTTTTAAGGTGCAGTTGCTGGAGAACAGAAACCAGTCTCAGATACTGGAAAACATTCAAGGCTTGAAATCCCAAGCTTGATTTTGTAGGGCCGGGGTCTGATGCATGAACGAGGTGCGGTGGGATAAAGCCCTTGTGCTTACTTTGCTCAGCTCTTTCCAGGACTGTGCAGAGCAGGGGGGGCGTTCGACCTGGGCACACTTTTCCATATGCAAATATCACAAAATCACAGAATCATTTAGGGTGGAAAAGACCTCCAAGATCATCGAATCCAGCTTTTGACCAATCACCACCTGGTCAACTAGATCAGAGCACTGAGTGCCACATCCAGTTGTTTCTTGAACACCTTCAGGGGTGGGGACTCCACCACCTCCCTGAACAGCCCCTTCCAATGCCTGACCACCCTTTCCTTGAAGAAATTCTTCCTGATGTCCAACCTGATATGCTCGTGGCTGATGCCTTGTCCAAGGGCAGTGCTCAGGATGTTTTCCACAACTGCTGCGGTGTCTCCTCTTTTCCTGTCTCCTGGGAGCAGTGCCTCCAGGTGTTTCACATAGGGGCTGGACAGATGTGTTGTGTTGCCACCAGGTTGTGTTGCCAACAGAGCTGCTGTCAGGAGAGTTATGACAATCTCATGTCGGAAAGTGTCTCCCTGGTGTTTTGTCTCGGTTGATCCATCCCTTCTCCCTTCCCTGGGCGGTGGTTGTACTCTTCTGCTGGGAGTCCAGCTGGGAGAAGAGGATGAAGGGACAGGGTTTTTCTTCCCCTGTGGAGTTGCTCAACACCCTCATAAAAAGCAAAGTATTGATCCAAAACCTTGACCTCAACACTTGTTTTTCTTAGTGTTCTTGAGATGCTTAACAGGGCTCCTTGGAAAGTCAGATTACATCCTCCAGTACTGTCCCTTGCCTTGTCATCTCATTCAGTGTGGGTGGGAAGGAAGGGAGAGTTGGGGGAATATACAGCAGAAAAGGCTGCAAAGTTTGTGCTCGGTTGTGGTCGACAAGTGGAGTCCTCTCCCATGAAAAATGCTTCCATAAGCACTGCCTTGGGAGAGGAGGTTTAGATTCGTGTGTGGTCTGTGGCACACCAGGAAAAAAAACCCCAAAGACTGTGTTTTGCGTGTTTGAAAGTTGTGGTAATACCTTGGTTATATTTTGTCCTTGAATTCCCTGCCTGTTGTGTGCTGGGACACGAGATGCAGTGGGAAGGGATGGCTGGGCTGCTGTAGGGTGAGGAGCGGGTTCCCCTCCGGGCCCGAGCTGTGCCCTAAAACAAGCTGACGTGCAGGGAGGTGTGTTCTTGTGAGCTGGGTGTTGTAAGGGGTGCCTGTGAGTCACCCTGTGCTCGTAGTCACCGTTTTCCTCTTGCCACAGGCTGTGACTAAGGGGCTGGTGTGCGATTCCCCGCTCATTCAGCCTGCGGCACAGCGTTCCTTGGCCTTCCTCACACGTGCGCCGCCGTGGATGGACACAGCTTAGGGTGAAGACCATAATAACAGGCTGTGGCAGTGGGATGCAAGAGGCAGGAGCCCATGAGCACCTTTGGGGTGAAAAGGAGAACTTGGATTTGGCAGGTCAGTGGTGGTTCTTGTGTGTTTGCTTTCACCTGTTTGGAGCTGTTGGTGGATTTTTCTCTGGTGTAGGAAGGACCAAGGGGCAAGGCTGGAGCCAACCTCCCCCACTGCCTGGGCTCCTGGGGAGCCCCAACAGCCAGGCACAGCTTTCCTGAGCCCTTCTGTGGGATTTGCTGGGAATTAAGTGTGGGTGGAGGTGGCCATGCTGAGTGCACCAAGCAGGGAGGACCATGGAGCCTTTGCTGAGATCACAGTGACTTTGGTCCCTTCCAGGGCAGAGATGGGGAGCTGTAATGTGTGCAGCCACCACTGAATGCTGAGCACCAAACGTCGACCAAATAAGCAGAGACCTGAGAATTTGGGGTAGCTGTGGGAACTCTATAGGTGTGTGGCATTGGTACAGGAGTGTTCTGTCCAGGGTGAAAGCAAAGGCCTCCTTGGCAGGTGGGCTTTGTATTATTGGAAGATTTTATTTCTTCTTCCTTGATTATGTTTGTGTGTTTTTGTTGCCTCTAACCAAGAGGCAAAGAGTCTGTGGGATGAACCCATGTCTGTGCTTTGGGAGAGGAGGGACACCTGCCCCAGGGTCCCTCTGGACTCCAGGGCTGGTACTGCAGGTGAGGAGAGAATCTCCTCCTGGTCACCTCTTTGGCTGCTCATGGCCAGGCAGATCTGAGCAGTAAAACCTCTAGGCAAGTGGCTTTCATGTTCAAGACGTCCCAGGCAGATGCATATGAACTGGGTGGGATAAAATCTTCCTCCCCCAGCCCAGGGTTTCAGGTTGCAGCCTGGGCCGTGGAGGAGAGGCGGGATGTGACAGGGCTGCAGCCCCGCAATCTGCAATTGCTGTTTCACAATGTCCTCGGATGTTGGGGCTGAGGTCCCCTCTGGGTTTTCCTGCATTGCCACAAAGGCACGTGGACCTTTTCTTCACGCTGGCCGTGTGGCAGCAAGGTGACAGTGCTGGTGGCTTTCCTGGCCGCTTGGAGTGGGTTTGTGACCGTTGTCAGTGGGCACTGGAGGCATCAAGGACAATCCATGCCTAATGCAAGGAGCAGAAGTGTGGACTCTGCTGCCACCTTTCCGAGGTTGGACCAGATGATCTTTTGAGATCACTCCCAGCCTGGGCTGCGCCAGGATTCCCATCTGAGCTGCAATCTCTTGCAGTGTTGTCTTCGAAGGAGTTAACCCATGATTACCTCCTCACCACAGACATGTAAGTGAGACTTGTTCTGCCCTGCAGACGGAAGCTGTGAGAAGGCAGAGATGTCTGCAGTAGGTTTGGGATGCCTTGGCCCCACTGCCTCTCCTGATTGAGTCGTGGACACGAGTGCCTCCTTTTCTTTGCCAAGGCTGAGAGGGATTGGGGAGCAGAGGGAAGATGACAGCCAGCAGAGTGGGGTGTGTTGTTGGCTTTGGGGTTGGCAGGGGTGGCACGAGGCAGTAATGGGGTGGTGATTCACCAGGAACACCTTGTCTGCACTGCAGCAGGAGCATGGCAGTGCTCCCTTCCTCACACTTCAGTAAGGACATTGTATATAATACTAACCTTCCTGCCTCTTCCTCTTTAGGAGATGAATTAAAATGCAGCACACCACGTGCACAGAGGACAGGATCTACCACGCACTGGAAAGGTGTCTACACGGGCTTAGCAGAGATGCTGTCTCCAGCAGATGGGCTGGTAGGTGACCTGTTAACCATGAGCTTGTTCTTCTGTCTCTGTGTGATCTGCTGACCTACCTGGGCTCCTGGGTAAGAGAGAGCTGCTGCTGCTACTGGAGCTTTGGAGGCCTTTTTCCCTTCCAATGTTCCGAGTTTTATGTGGGATCCAACCTCGTCAGTCTTCCTGAGCCTCTTGCTGTAGTAGGATGATGTTTCAAGACACTGAACAAGTCATGTTGGGTCTTACCTGTGTGAAGGCTCAGCAGAGAAGTCGTGCGTGTTGCCAGCTGTCCATGCGTGAGTGGAGGGAGGAGGAGTCTTTGCTCACCACGAGGAAAGACTCCTTTGTGCAATCAGCCAGCCTTGCTCTGATGCTCGTAGACCCCAAACCCAGGGGCGTGGTCTCTGCTGCATTGTCAGAAGCCAGCACAGAGATTGTTACTGACTTGGTTTAAACCTGGGTCGGATACTGTGGTGGCCAAGAAGAGGTGAGCCATGTTCAGAGGGCTGCGAAGGGATTTGGGATGACGGTCGTGAGGGCAGAGCAGCAACGAGCAGAAGAGATTTTTGAATGTCATTTTGACCTTTCCTCCTCATGCTCGTGTTTGTAAGCTGCAGTTAAATCACTCCTAAATCCTCTTATGGATCGAAGAATTGAAATGAATTTGTGGGGCTGTCAGATTCAGATTCCTTTTTGTCTTTGCAGTTCTTTCAACCCTTTCTGCTTTTCTTTTTACCTGTAAGTCAACAAAGAGATGCAAACAGTGTCCCACCTGCTGCCAAATACCAGAGTAATCCCTTCTGCTGTGCCCATTTCCTCACACCCACTGTAACAGTGCCAGGTGATGCTGTAGCTGTAGCATCACCTGGGGTCTTGGTTCGTGCAGTTGTGACCAAGACTCCTGTGTCCTTTTCATCTCCCCATGCTCTGGGAAGCAGGCCCTGAAATGTGACCTACATTCCTGGTTCCTGGAAGCGCGACCTCGCGCTTGGCACCGTGACAGCGCGTGTCCAAAGGAGTCCCATCTCGCCAAGCGAGTCATTGTGCTCCCCAGAACTCACCTCTTCCTGTAATTACAATTAATCAATTCCTGTGTCACTCACAAGCTCCTAATCCCAGCCCCTCAGAGCTGGTGTTTGAGTTAGGGAAGCCTTTGAACAACGACTTTGTAATTTTTCCGGCTCGTTGGCGAAGACCAGACTGTACAGGGCAGGGCTGGGGGTGGTGGGCTCTGCTGGAGGCAGCTGTGCTGCCCAGGGACTCCTCAATCCTAATGGTTTCCCCCATCTCTCCGCCTGCTGGTGCTCAGTGCTCTTCATGTGGGTTTTGCGAGGTTTGGCAGAACGACCTGGCATTCCTGGGAGAATCTCAGGCGTGTTCCACATCAGAAGGTTGCCCTTTCATCGAAGGCATTTGTGCTGTTGCCAGCAGTCTCCAGCGTGACCAGCGCTCCCCGGTTCCGCTCCGGCGGTGGGTGGGTGTTAATGGCTCTGCTGTGCCCTGGCCCAGGTCCTGCTGCTGGGGGGCCCCCAGGGCAACCCCTCCAGTCCCTTCCCGTGGGGGCTGTCCCTCGTTTTAACGTGCTGCTCTTCCACGTCCTCCCCCCAGCAGTCAGAGTAGGAAGTATTTGCAGTAACATGTACGATTTAGGGAAAACAGAGCACAGTGCACCCACACCTCATAGCAGGGCATCCGATCCCTTTTCAAAAACAGAGCAGAAATGTTTTCACATCCTTCTGCCTTCCCCATGCTACAAGCAACAGTTTCATTATCCCTGTTCTGTGTCAGATCCAGGCTGTTATTTGTGGCAGGGTTGTTCCTCATATAGTCAGTGAATCCTTCTATCTTGTTCTTACTTGGGCTGTAACCTTCTCCTTTCTCATTTTTAACTTCTTGCATCACTTGTATTTCCCAATTTATTTGCTTTCCCCCTTCTTTTTACTATTTCCATACACCAAAATAGCACACACCACATTGCAGCTCTTCGGGCTGAGGCCTTGCTAGCCCTTTTGTTAATTTTTAAATTATTTAATGCTTTATTTTTACGTTGCTCCAGAGGGGGTGAGTAATCGTTTCCATTGCGTTGTTTCTCCCCGCGTAAGTGACTGAGTAGCTGAGGTGTGTGAAGTTAGCAAAGAGGAGAAGTTGTGAGTCTTTGGCCATCCCAGATTTATATTATGGATGAGCCCATGGCCAGCTCTGGGGTCTAAATAGAAGATCTTTCTGCAGAGTTTATTGGAGGAACCAAATTAAAGTGAGTTGTCTGTGACTCATGAAAATCCCTGTTAGAAAAGTGCTTGGAAGGACAACCTTCTTTTCCTCATGGAGACCCTATTCAGGGTTTGCCTGGCTTCGTGTTGCTGGAGAAAGACTGTGGTCACATTAGTGTGATAAAGAAAGAAATATATTTTACTTCTTGCTGGTGAGCAGAGAAACAGGGAGCTTTTGGTGAAGGAAAGGCCTGGGCTTGGGTCTGGCTGCTGGCACTGCTGGAAATGCCATGCTGGAAATCAGAGGTGGGAGAGAGGCCGGAGGATTGTGGTGGAGGGGAGCTGCTGAAAAGTCTGGAGGGCAGCCCAGTGCCTGGAAGGAGCACTGGGATCTGCTGGAAAGGAGCTGTTGTGTATCTACCACAGTGTTCCACGTGGGTCAGAGAGGATGAAGGATGCTGGTGAGGGAGAGTGGATGAAGGTCACTGGTGAGCTGGACAATGTCTCACGTGGTGCCCAGAAATTCAGAGTGCTCAGCTCTAAAAAAGAGAAACTTAAGATCCCGTTCCATTGCATCTGAATACCCTCCTGGGGAAGGACCAGTCTGGAGCGGGGCTCCTCCAGCTTAGTCACCGAGTAGTGAAATGCAGTTCTGAAATACTTCCAGCTCGGGGTGCAGAACTATGCCAGGTTTAGTAACCAGTAACCTTTGAGCTGATTTCTCCAGGCTTGTGGTGGGTTTTCTTGCCAAAATCACTGCCCAGGGTGGAAGTGCTTGGAGTGGCTCCAGCGCTGGGAGGAGCCCCTGTACCCTGCTGCTGGATATCCATATTCCATATCAAGCAGCTGCTTGGATATGGAAGCTGTGGGTTGGATTACTGTGCAGTGCAGGATGCATCCCAAGGGGATGCTGTGGCTGCAAGGCTTGGACTGTCCCCTGTCCTTTGGGCACCTCCAGCCCCTCCTTACAAACTGCTGTGAGTTGGCCCTTCCTCTAGGCAGTCCCTTGGAGGAGCAGTCCTTCTTCTGGTGAGGATGTAGGGGAAATGGTGGGAGAGGGTCTGGGGGAGGGAGGAAATGGAGCTTTTCACCCCTCCAGCGGTGTCACTTTGGTCAGCACCAGCACCTGATGCCCAGCCCAGGCGCTGTGAGCAGTTTGGGCATGATGTGGTATTTCTGCTTTATTTCTTTCCTTTTTCTGACTTGACGGTTGCCCACTACAAAGAGCGGCAGAGGGGAAATGCCACCCCCTCCACCAGACCAGGAAGGAGCTACTCTGGGAGGAGGAGGAGGAGGAGGAAGAGGGCATCTCGGTGCACTTCTCAGAAAAGAAATGGCAAAGCCTCATCCTTCCGAGACCGCCCACGGGGCCGCTGCTGCCCAGGCTCTTGGCACCGATAGCGATCAAAGCGTGAGCGGGTGCTGTGCCCGGGCTCCCTCCCGGCACGGGGGGATCATGCAGCCCCTGCCTAGCACCCCATCCCTGCTTGGAAGCTTTGCTGTGGTCTTTGCTCTCCCAAAGGGAGATTTTTCTTTGGGTCTGTGTCCTGTTGGGCTCAGCGGAATCGCGCTGTGTCGGATGCTGGGATGAGCACGGCTTAGTCCTGCTTTGCCGCGGCTCCGTGTGCTGCAGCCCCGGGTTCTCCCAGCTGGGGACATGATGTGTCCTGGGCTGCCTGTGTTGCTGGCAGATGAATCTGACTCATTTTCCATGTATTAAGTAAAAAATAAATAGTGCTGGGTCACTGGTTTAGTGAAGCAAAACCGGATGGATGAGCATGAGGGCAGGGTGGATGTCAGCAGTTTTTTAGCTGTGGGGCTTCCTGCTGCCCTGCTGGGAGGTCTGCTGTGCCTCTTGAGACAAATTTGTTGGATTTAGGGGCTGGAAGGTGGAGTTCTGTTTTGTGCTGCCTGCATAAAGGACATCTCTAATGCTCATCTGGACACCTCTAGAGCCATGGACTGCTCTCCTTTGAGGCATTTGTGAGCATGATTTTACTTCCCACTTCCCTCAGCCAAGAGCTCTGCAAACCCTGCCTTGCCATGGGCTTGGGTGGGTGAGGTGAAGTGTTTCCCTCCGACACAGAACTTCCTGGACCTGGCACAGCTCAGTAGACTGGTGATGGGGAGCTCAGCTCCTGCTTGCAGTGATGGCAGGGAGCATCCCTGCACTCGCCTTGGGGACTCCCCAGGACGTCCCCGACCTTGCACCCTCCACACAGACTCGGGGCTTCCCTTGCATCTCCTAGTGAGAAATGGGTTTTTTGTAATTAAAGAGCAAGTGCAAAGTTCAGGGGAAAGCCTGCTTCAAGCTTCCCACGTGCCCTCGGTGCACATCTACTCCCAGGACAGGGAGGGTGCCCAGCATGGTCTGGTGCTGCTGGGTTTGAGCACAGCTGGCACAGTGGGATGGACTGAGCTTGTCTTTGTGCTGGTGCTGCTCTAGCCTGGTGTAAAACATCACTGCTGAGTTGTCCCTGTGGTTGTTGTGCCTGGCCCTTTGTGGGGACACAGTTCAGTGTTGCAGCAGAATAGCAATGTAACATCTGCTGGGGCACGTTGAGGTGAGGGGTGGCTGCGAATAAACCTATCTGGAAACCTCACCTGGCTGCAGCCTCTCCCTGGCCTGGGAATAAACCAAGCGCTGCTTTGCAGTTCATGAAGTCCCTGGGTGCCACCACAGCCCCAGCTGTGTCCCACAGGGACACAGGACATCTGCAGAGGGACAGAGAGAGCTTCTTTCCACTGTTAAGGTCACCTTGGGCTTTTGTCCCTAACCTGTGCACATTAAGAGCATCACCCTCCCTGCCCAATAACCTTTTTGGTCTGGGTGCAGGGGATGTGGTTGCAGGGACTAACTCTGTTCCCAGTAGTGGGAAAGTGGATGGTTGTGACCTGCACTGTGAGAGGAGGGAGGGGAATTCCCACCCAGGTCTGGATCTCTGTCCTGACTGATGACTGGTGGTGCCGGACACTTTGCTTTGCTGTGTGGTCTTTGTTTATTGTGTGCAGGATTTCCGAGCTGCATTTTGTGCTGGAGACTATTTTTGCAAGGGTACAGCTGTTTCGGTGTGTCTCTGGTTAATGCAGCTGTGCCAGATTTAGGAGCTCGGGTCCTGGCAGCCTGCTGCTTCCCAGCACCAAGGAGCTAATCCCAGAGCTAATCCCAGGAAATCCCAGAGCCTTGCTATGTCCATGAGTTAAACAGAAATTTGATTATAGCGATATCAGTTAAATATACCTGGTTGTATCCTGGAGCTTCAGCTCATAGCTCCTGTAGAAGACCCAAAAATGGGTGAGAAGACCTCAGGTCTGAATCACAGAACATGCTGAGTTGGAAGGGACCCACAAGGATTGAGCCCAACTTGTGGCCCTGCACAGGACACCCCAACAATCCCCCCATGTCCAAACCCTCCTGGAGCTCTGGCAGCCTTGGGGCTGTACCCACTGCCCTGGGGAGCCTGGTCAGTGCCCAGCCAGCCTCTGGGGGAAGAACCTTTTCCTAATACCCAGCCTAACACTGCCCAGACACAGCTCCAGCTGTTCCCTCTTGTGTGTGTTCCTTTATGCTGTGTTTGTAAGATTCCTCCCTTGAGCCTTGCCCCTGCTCCCTGCCCATCCTCTCAGCCTCTCCACAGTGGCTGTGCCCCAGTTTCCCCCAGGGGAAGTAGCCCAGTGCCTCTCCCTCTGCCCCATTCAGCACAAGTGACGCTGTGAGCCGCTGCCACCACAGTTTCCTCCTCCCTCGCTACAAGTGAGAGGAAGGAAAGAGCCCACGTCGTGCTGGGCTATTGGTATTTGTGGTTATGGTTGTGCAGGATGTGGTGTTCTCCTTGCTGGGAGATCAGCCCCACCACTGTCATGGATCCTGCTCCCCATGGCCAGGCTTTGCCCTTGGCAGTGTAGCAGGGCCGGGCTCTCAGAGGTGAAAGAATCATGGAATGGTTTGGGTTGGGAGGGACCTTAAAGCCCATCTCATTCCCCCCCCTGCCATGGGCAGGGACACCTTCCACTATCCCAGGTTGCTCCAAGCCCTGTCCAACCTGGCCTTGGACACTTCCAGGGATGGGGCAGCCACAGCTTCTCTGGGCAACCTGTGCCAGGGCCTCCCCACCCTCACAGGGAATAATTTCTTCCCAATATCCCATCTAACCATGCCTTCTGTCAGTTTGAAGCCATTCCCCTTGTCCTGTTGCTCCAGGCCCTTGTCCCAAGTCCCTCTCCAGCTCTCTTGGAGAACCTTTAGGCACTGGAAGGGGCTCTAAAATAAATAATCCTCCCAGCTGGAGCAGGACGTGTTTTTTCAAGGAACCCATGAGCACAGCGACTTCTTGCCGAGGTCAGCGAAGCTCCGGGCAGCTCTGACCACCTCTGCTGGGGCAGTTGCTCACTTGACTATCTCCCAGGTGCAGGAGCTCTCCCTGGAGGATGCCACGCTCTGAGACAATATTGATTTATTTGGGCAATCTGCCAGAGTTGTCCCAGCAGATCCGTGGCTTTTTGGCATCTTCTGGTTCATGGAAGTGGCTCAGAGGAAAACTGGAGAGTTGCTGAATTCTTGGGTCACTGTGGCTGTTCCCTCACTGACAAGATATCGCAGTATCTTGGTGGGTGTCAGCAAACTCAGGAAGATACAGGGAGTAGCAGAGGCAAATTAGAAAGTGCATCTGAGCTGCTTGGAAACTTTCCAGAGGGATCTTTCTCCACTGGAAAATGTTGATTCATTGAAAGTAAAAAGCTGTGTGGCAGCCCAGGGGCTTTCCCTGGGGGAAGTCTCCTGCCCTGTTAATTCAGCTACAAGCCTGGCATGAAGCCACAGAAATAGTGCATGTCCTGGTGAGCAAACACTTGTCCACAAGTCTGGTTTTGCAACCTCAGCACTAGTTTTGCTTGTCCTGACACTGGTCTTCTCCCACTGGGCCATGTCACCCTCTCCCCTGGTTGAAATTCCTCTTGCTTAGCACCTAGAAGGTGTGTAAAGGTGTTTTTATCACGTGTCTGTGTTTCATGAATCTGTAGCCTCTGCAGTTGGGAATAATGTTTGAGGACCAGACAGTTTGGTTATTGGTTTGTGCTGAACTGTTGTCCCCTGCCAGCTCATGGCATTCTCTTCCCTGGGTTGGTGTTTATGTCCTGTGCCACTTAATAGACCATGCGAGTGAAATCCATCTGATTTATATTTATTTTTCCTCTCTGATCTTTAGCACCTCTTCTCTGCAGTGAGAGATGCTCTGTTAATCTTGGTTTCTCTTTTGGGCTGAGACTGGGAGAGCCCCAGTTCCAGCCCCCCCTGGAGTGTGCCGTGGGCTGCAGGTGAGCTGTGTAGTGTCCACCTGCATCCCCTTCTGCTGAAAAAATCCATAGCAGGGCAGGATGGGGGAGATGCCAGCGTGGGCCTTTCCCAGGTATTTGTTCGACTGTTCGCTTGAAGTTTCCCCATAACTTTTCTCCCTGGGGCTGTGTGGGGTACGCGGGTCCCTGGGAAGGAGGAGGAGGAGGGGGTGCTGCTCCCTCCTTGCCCTGCAGATCCTGGACTGCCGGGAGCCAGCAAGCACCTCCTCCTCCCCTGGGAAGTGGGGCCAGGATGAATGGAGGCGCCTGGCAGCCTTCACACCGATCATTTCCTCTGAGGCCATCTGGGAGGTGGCCCTGACCGCTGAGAAGAACCTCGGGAAACACCTTGGGCCATTGTCACCAGTTGGATCCCAGCAGATGTCAGGGGTGAAAGAGGGTCAGGGGGTTTCAATCGACTGGGGTGAAGGAGCCACCATCCCTTTACATGGCAATTCTCTTCTTTCACGCTGGCTAATCTTCTGGTGGGGTTTTAACAGATTTAATGAAAACTTGAGGGTGCCAAGAGATGTCCAAAATGCTGGGCAGCCTTGGCAGCAGCGCAGACATGGGCTCTGCCTGCTGTGGTGCTGCTGTGTTGGTGCGTCTCCAGGGTGTGGGGAAGCTGGGCGGGTGTGATGCAGCTGGAAGGGATTGAATGTCTGCCTGACAGGAAGCTGAATTTGGCAAGATTTGAGCAAGCTTGTAGTTGGGATTGTGCATCTGGTGTGTTTGAGCGGGGGGCAGCAGGGCAAGGTGTCACACTGGTGGGTTGTCCGTGCCTGTGCAGAAGGAACGTGGGTTCCACCCCCTCCAGACACATCCCTCTGTCCTCTGCACATGCAGGTGGCAGCTGTGGTGTGTCAGCTACCCAGCTGGCACCTGGGCAGAGGCATCCAGCCGAGGGGGATGTTGGGCTGTGAGAACACAAACATGCTCAGTACGAAGCTGTGCTGCTGAGACAAGCACCGTTGTTTCGTAGATCTGTCGAGAACGAGGGCGTGAGGTTTTTTCCTTCTGCTCTAATCTGATGCCTGTGGTCAACACCTTCCTCCCTGACCCCTTCCCATTGTACATCACTCGTGTGACCTTCTTGAGTGGGGCTATGACAGTGGCTCTGTGTCCCCCACAGCAGGGCTGTGCCTGAACTGCTGGAGCCTGCAGGAGCTGGTGAGCCGAGACGCCGGCAACTACCTCATCCTTGTGGAGAAGATCCTTGGCAAGACCAAAGAGGTGAGCTGGGGGGGGCTGTCAGGGAGAGCTGTGGGCTTTGAGACATTGTCAGCTCTGTGGCTTGCCCAAAATGGGAGTTTTGCTGAACTTGCTGGGTGATTTTGCTGTGGTAAAGTATTGCTGGTAGAATTTGCTGGTAGTATTTGCTTGTGGTAAAGTATTGCTGGAGCACCAGGGCTTGGGGTTAGACGGTGCTGGGTCAGCAGGTACCGAATGCTGGTGGGAGTAATGCTGTGTGTCCCACATGAGAACTGTAAGGGAAAAGCCCAACTGTGATATCTGTTCTTTGGGTAGCACTGGAGATCCACAGGGATGGGTTTTGACTCCCCAAAGTGCTGCTCGGGGCCCCCGTAGGGCTGCATGGATGGAGCCAGCCTTCCCCAGGCCTTCCCCAGCCGTCAGCTGGGAGCTGGTAGTCCAGAGCAGAGCAAATTGAAAGTTTTCTGTTGTTTTTGATGGAAACTTCTCTGTGTCCCTGCTGGGCTTCCTGTGGAGCTTTGACACTGAGGACCATGGATGGAGTTTGCAGCCCAGCAGGTGACAGTGGGGTCAGGCACAGCAGGGAGGTGAAATGGCAGTGGGACCAATCTGTGGACCTGCTGTGGTCCCATCATATGCCAGAGAACCTCAAGGCATCGTTGGTTGAGCAGGGTCATCCCAGGCTGCGGCCGGGAAGGCCTTGGAGGAATCCCTTGATGTGGCAGGAAACAGTGATGTGTTTCCTAAATCCCCAGCACTGGGATTCATGTGATGGGATAAATGCTGCCTTTCATTTTTGGGGGGAGAAAGGCTTTAGAGCTGATAGCAGTTAAGTTTAGCACAATTTGGTTGAATTCATGTATGTATTTTTGTAATGGTTGGAATTGATCTTGTTGCAGACGGTGGTTTATTACTTTAGGGTTTATTGTAAGGGTTTATTGCACTTCGTGCTGTGCTCATGAACAAGGGGAGACTGTCTGCAAGTGTATCCTCGAGCTATCAGTGTGTCCCTCAGTGAGATAGTTCTGCTGGATATTCCCTGGCAAAGCCTGAGATGGAAATACATGGATTTCACTGTGCTGCCGGATTTTGCAAGCTGCTTGCAGGGGCTGGGCTGCCTGCTTGCCTCTCCTGGCTGCCTGCTTTGAGGCACTTCCATGGAATTTCATGGAACTGTGCAAGGATCAGGAACATCAAAGGGCTGGGAGCTTGCCCAGATCTGAACAAATGCAGAGCAGGAGGTTGTGCTTATCTGTCTGTCCCATTGGTGGGGATTAGTGGGGCTTTAGGGTTTGTTTTCCCATCGGGATGAGGGAATGTGCTGGGCACGGTGATGTGGTGGTGCAGGTTGGGTGCTCGGCTGTGCCGCTGGGGAGTCCCCTGGTACCTCCAAGGATACTTCTGGGTGGTGGTCACATCAAACAGCCCAGCTCATCCCTCTGCCCTCGGGCTGTTTCCTACAGGTGCAGGAGAAGTGCGACTACGACCTGGTGACGCCCCTGGCTCTGCTCTTCTACTCCACCGTCCTCTATGTAAGTGCTGAGGCTGCTGCATGGAGCTGGATCCCAGCCCTGGAGAGGCCATGGAGCCACATGGAGCAGTCACTGAAATCAGGGTGGCTTTGTCTGAGACACCACAGCCTGCTTTGATCAGTTCGTCTCTCAAAAAAATTCCACACAAATCTATAGGGGTCCAGATCAAACAACCATTGCACAAGCTGAGTGGAAAAAAAATTGAGCTTCAGGATGTTTAAGGCATTTTTTAAAGAGTGGGCTAATCAGAAAGGGAATGGACAATATCTCTGTGCAGAGAAGGGAAATTTTTTCATTACCCTTTATACTTGTGCAAAATACGTTGGCAGCATGAATGAAAAGAAGGAGCGGAGCCTTCACAGGAAGTACTTTTTTTATTATTATTATTACTAGCACAATGCATCATTATCCCAAGGAAATCATTGCTGCCAAATCCTGCAAAAGCACAGGCTGTAATGCAATTCATCTGTATGTGTCTGTGGTGGTTAAAAAGGAATTTATATATAGGCTTTGGCACGTGAGCCACAGCCGGGAGGTTGGGAGGGTGCAGAGCGGAAGGCGCTTTCTTGGAGCTGTGCCCAGTGGGGATCCTTTGACCCTTCCTTGGGAGAAGGTGGGGTGTCACAGGGTGAACCTCTGCTTTGCTTCTCCTCCTCCCACTTCCAGCCTAACCCCTCGAGGTTTTACGCAGCGCTTGAAGTTTGTGTCCTTACTCCCTTTCTAACCGTGTCTCCCTGTTCCCTGCAGGCTCCTCACTTCCCACCGGGCTCCGACCTGCTCCTGAAAGCTGCCAGTGTGTACCACAACTTCCTCACCTGGCCTGTGCCCTACTGTGACATCTTCCGTGAGCTGCTCACCTTCATCAGCAATGAGCTGAGGGCCCCTGGTGAGTGCTCCTGCCCTGCACGTGCTGCTGCCACTGCTTCCCCAAAAACACCCCCTGCCTGCACTGCCCCGTGTTTGCTCCCCTGGTGTTGCTGTCTCATTCCCCACTTGCTTCATGAATCCTATGAGCATGGTATCCACAGTTACCATGGGCATCCCAAACCTCAGTTTTCCCAGGAGGTGAGGACTCTGCCCTCCATCCTCAGGATGATATCACCTGGTGGTCCAGCATGGGGTGAGACCAGACTCCTCTGGAGGAGCAGGGCAGGGTGGTGTTTTTGGTGGCTGCCAAGGTGGTGGGAGCATCCTGGGGACTCTCAGCTCTGGCAATTAGCAAAATGGGTAACAATTTCCTGGCTGCCTTTCGGTCTGGTGGGTCTTTTCCATGGCAGAGCACGTGCTGGCTGCTCCCTCTCAGCCCTGGCCTTTGTTTGAGATGCTCAGTGGTGCAACTGGGGTGATAACAGTGAGTCCATTCATCGGCATCAAGGTGGCTGGAGCCTCCGAGCCTGCCCTTGCGTGGAGATTTCCATAGGGCCGAGGGGCTCCCTGGCTCGTTCTTTACAGCCCAGACACTATCTTGTGATACAGCTCTGGCCACATCCAGCAGCAGCAGTGCTCCCCTTAATTAGGGACTCCTCCTAGATGTCCTGTTGTTTCCAGTGGAGCAGCTCTTCCAATTATTTCTAAAAGTCCCCTTTTCCTAATCTCCCGGTCTTTTGGTGGCTTTTGAAGAGCTGTTATCACACAGAGCAGATTCCAGCCCGTGCTTAATCCTGTGCAGGGCCATGGCAGCAAGACTGACGCTGAGGAGGGTTTGAGAGGCCTTGGAGGGGGATGTGGGCTGGGGCTGGGGATGCTCTCTGCCTCCTTAGACTGGGAAGCTGCTTCAGAGAGCCCTGGTGAGGATGTGAAATGCAGGGTCTCAGTCATGGCAGCAGCATCCTGTGAGATGGGAGCTTGTAGATGTAGGCGGGATGAAATGTGCTTTCAAAGGAACAAAAGGATGAAAAGAACCCCAAACCTTGAGCATTGTGAGCACTGGAGTGGCTGCCTTACCCCCAGCATAAATGGCCATGGCCACCAGGCAGGGTCTGGCTGGGTCAGGGCTGTTTTACACACTGCAGGAAAGCTCCAGTGCTGGGAGGGGATGCTGCTACACCCTACTCCTGTGCCATCACCACCATCCCTGGTGCCCAGTGCTGTGTGAGCTGGGGACTTTGGTCCAGAAACTTTCCCCTCCTGTGAGCATAATGGATTCCCCCACCCCTGCCCAAGATGCCGTGTGGGAGACACTGGCTGCAGTTGCTGGGGAGCCCAGTGCTGCTGGGTCTCTCCCCTCAGCTGGAGCCAGAGCCAGCAAGAGCATGTCCTGTCCTGGTCAGCTGGCCAGGGCTTACAGGCTCTTACAGGCTTGTTGCATGGCCTCTGTGACCTGCTGCGAGGCTGAAGCAAAACCTTTATTGAGATGAGGGTAAATATTAACTGAGAACAAGCTGTTGTCAGTGTTTGCCAAGAACGCAATAGCTTTGATCTGCTCACTGGGGCTGGTGCCTCTGCAAGAAGGGTGAATGCTGCTGTCACTGGGGGCCTGTGTGATCAACCTGAGCCCCCGCTGAGTGCTGCTCCCAGGCTGCTGAGCTGGGTTGGGATGTGGCTGCCTGCACTGATAAGGGGGCAGGATCTTGTTGATGCCATAAGATCGTTCCCAAGATGTGCCCCAGTCCTGCTGTTTTGGGGGAAGACACTGGCCTTGCTCTTCCCACCCAGTGCAGATCCATCTGATGTCACCTGCTTTGGGTTCTCAATGGCATCCTGGGGACAATCCCAGGGAGGCATCCAGGATTGCAGCTGCCCAGACCAGCCTCTCCTGCTGGGGCCAGTCTGGGCTCCATCTCTGTGGGAGGGAAGGTGGCAGTGACCTCCTGTCCACAGGTGAAATCAAGAGCCTGGGGGACTAAAGCAAGTGGGAAAGCTGCTAAATATCCATGTAATTCCCATCCCACATTAGCAGTGGAGCAGAAGGGACTGGAGGTGGAGCAGTTCTCCTGTCCCATCCTTTGGTTGTTTTCCCATCGCTCTGGGCTTTTACTCTTTACATCCCAAGCTTCCTTGCTCCTGGGCTGGTCCCTTTACACTGTGGCTGTGCCTCTCCATGAGGACTTTTGGTGGGGCCATTCCCATTCCAAGCAGCAACTCGGCCATGTCTGCGCTACATTGGGAGGCAAAGTCAGTGTGCTGTTGAGGCAGAACAGTGTGCAGTGGTTCCATTGCTCGTGTCCTGTGCTCTCTCCCCAGGGATCACTTTCCAGAGGCTGGTGAGGACAGAACAGGGGCTGCCTGTGAAGAACTACCAGAGCTCCACTGTGTGAGTGTGGCCATGGGCACTGCTGGTCCCCTCTGTGGCTTCCCCACGGTCTGACACTGAGCAGCATCTCAAAGGGGTTGTGGTGGGTGCTGGGGAGAAGGGCTGGATATTTGGGCTGAGCTGTGGGAAGGGACGAGGAGAGTGGCTGTAGCATTTCCACAGCCACGGGACTGCGTCTGTGGGCTCCCCGAGCCAGTTATCCTGCAGGACTGCTTGACTCTAGGGCTGCAGATCTGGGTGACAACAGCTGGGAAAGGCAAAGTCTCCTCCACAGGGAGCTGCTGATCTCAGCACACATTGGAGAACAGCTGGGAAATGCTGTGATCTGCGAGTTTGGGAGCCACCACCCCAATAGGGGTCAGAAGCAAGTCCACCCCAGTCCCAGTGCAGCGCTGAATGAAAGCCTTGCAACTCTGAGCACAAGTCAGACTTTGCTCCTTATTTGAGACTTTTTACCTACCAGGGCACCTCATTTGTAAATAGGGAAATGAGCCTGGGTGGTGTCTGCTGTCCTGGCTCAGCCCCAGCCCCAGGCATGGCCCTTCAGGCACAACCACTTGGTGCAGGAGTGCCCTTCTCTTTTGGCTTGTCCACTCATGCCATGCAGCCCTGGATCTGCACCCTTATCTCACCCAGCAGCACTGGTGTATTGGCTGTGTTTTCATAAAGAGCCCTGAAAACCTGGCACACACATCATAGAATCCTAAAATATCCTGTGTTGGAAGGGACCCACAAGGATCATCAAGTCCAGTTCCTGAACTCTTGGCTTACTGGAAGCTTATGTCTGTTGGCTGAGCTTTCTAGATCCAAGCACACCAGCACATCCTTAATTCAGAGCCAGTTTTGCTCAGTGGGCACTGAGTGCTGTTGCCCATGAACAGAAGCACACGCTGTCTGGGCTCCAGGTTTGGGAATTCAAAGCCTGTGGATGTCCATGTTGTGGTCTGGAGCAAAAATGCAGCTGAAGGATGTGACTCTTCTCCTTAAAGCTTCTTCTCTGACCTGCATCTTGCAGGAGGAAGATAGTTCAGGGGCCACTCTCATGTCCCACTTCATCCCATGTCTAGTTAGGGCAACTGGCTGCTGGGCTGGAGCCCTGTCTGGGGTTCAGTACCAGTGTCCAAGCCTGGCTACCTGGCCTGACTGGTGTCCCCTTGTCCCCAGGACGGTGCTGCTGCTCAACCGCTCCGAGGTGCAGAGTGAGTTCCTCTCCATCGCTGAGAAGCTGAGTGCCAGTGAGCACCCCCAGCACGCCACGCTCGTCCTGCTCCTCGGGCACCTCTACCAGGCCAACTTTGGCACCTGCTGTGACCTGGACAGCCTGCACCACCTCCTGAAGGTGGGCTGGGACAGCCCCGACTTGGGGGATGCCACTGAGAGCAGTTTTGGCTGCTGGATTTCCTGACCAAAATAGTACATAATTGGCAAAAGAAAAGAAGTTTTGGTAACACTTCTTGTAGGAAAAATACATGTCTTTCGCTTCTCAGGTCAGAGCTGAGGTCTGCACTTGAGTTTTGTGAAGTGTGTGTGGTGGGGTCACATGTCTCTTACCCTGTTCCTCCTTGCTCCATCCCTAAGTGTAGAGAGGAAGGGCCCCCGGATTTGAAGTGCAGCAAAAGCGTTTGTTTGACTAGAGAAACACTTGGAGGAGAGGCAAAAAACTGTGAAGAAAACCCCTTGGGTATTTTGAAACATGCTTTTATTTTTTTCTTTAAAGTTTCAGGAGACTTGAAAGGGGGTAGAGGGTGGTGGAGGGAGAGAGTTACCCAGTCAGTGATCCTGCCCAAGGACCTGTGTGTTGCCTGTGTGGAGGGAACCCCTCAGTCTCTCACCTTGGCTCTGCTCCCCCAGTCCAAGACGCTGGAAGAGCTGTCGGAGATCTACTCCAGTGCCGCCGACGCGCAGGAGATCGCGGCCGCCAGCAGCGACCCCGGGCTGGCCCGGGAGCAGCTCCAGGCTGTGCTGAGGGACATCGCCAGGGCTGCCTCCTTGCCTGCCATCCCAGGTGAGAAACCCCCCTGGCCCCTCTTTTCTCCAGGGTTTTCTGCAGTCTCAGCCCCTGCAGCAGCAGCGAGCATTTTGCACAAAGTTTTGACCGAGCGAAACAACTACAACAAAAAAACCCCAACCTGGGTCCTGTTTTGTAACCACACAATGAGCCAGAAAGGGTTTGTTTCATTAAAACAGCAACAAAACAAATCGTCCAGCCTGTATGGCTGAGATGAAAACATTAAATCAGAAACTGCTGGTAGCTGTGATGTCTGATGGCTCTTAGAGGTGTGAAACGTCCCCTCATCCCCTTTGCGTGTGACTGGCATCACTGGTGTTCAGCATGACCTGGGCTGCCCAAAATCTGTGCATGGGGTGGGTGACATCTCCCACTGGCCAGGAGAGCTGGCAGGGGTGGTATTGGAGGTCCCTGCAAACTAAGTCCTCTCCCTCCTCTCTTCCCAGGTGAGGCTCAGCCCCACAAGCTCCACACCATCCCCATCCCTGCCGCTCGCTGCTACACGTACAGCTGGGACCAGGATAACTTTGGTAAGTGGAGGGGGTTCCCCAGTCATCCCAGTGAGACCACAGCCCTCTGTTCCCCACTCCAGGGGTGACTGAGCAGCATTTCAGCTTGGCTGGGGCCGCCACATCCAGCTGGGTGCATGAAAGAGCTGATAACACATTGTTGGTGCTGGAGGGAGAAATGACCCAGTGGGTGCCAGTGTCCCCTGGATGGGCCAGGATGTAGATGACAGCTCGGGCGTGATGCCTGCTGTGATCCCAAGCAAAGCCCTTGTCCAAGCGGAGGGCACAGGACACTGGTGGCCCCAAATCATGTTTTTCCAGAGACAAATCATGCAGGGCTTAATCTCCTGGGCAGGGTTGTGCCTTGCATTAAGCTGGAATAGATTAGTTGCCCCCAAGTCCATGGGAACATTGGTAGGACAAGACCTTGTTTGGTAGAAAGCTCTTCTGCAAGGAGGAAACCTTGCTTGTGCCCTGGAAATAATTGTCGCTGGAAAAGCCTGGGATACATCACTACACTGGGATACTAAGACTTTGTGGGGTTGAGACTGGTCACACATGACAGCTTTTCCCCCACCTCAGCAGGGATGGCCAAGGAGTGGGTGCCTTTGCTTGTGCTCTCAGCCCAGCCACAGCAGTTTTGGAGGGGAAGCAGTGGGTTCCCCTTCTGCCAAGCTGGTCTCTCCAGCTTCCCCATTACTGGAAGACCTTGTGTGTTCCTGTGAACGTTCAGTGTTCATTGCCTGCTGGCCCCAGCAAGCTGGAGCAGAGCTCTGGCTCAGGCTTTGCAGTGAGTCCAGCCTTGCCAGGAAGCCACAGTGGGTCAATTTGGGGTTTGATCAGCTGAATACCTGGCTTTTCTCCTGCCCTCTGTTTAAACCTGGATCAGATGTGCGTGCATTGTGGAAGCTGTATAGGAAGGAAGCAGAACCCAAACAGTTCTCTCTTAGGGAGAGAAATATGTTGTGTTTTGCATTGCAACTGAGCACTTTATGGAAATCTGAAAACATTCAGGAGGAGGTTTCCACCTCCTTGTTTGAAGCCATGCAGGATTGAAGAGAGTACTGGCTGTGATGTAGTGGTGGTGTTGTCTGGGACCATCACATCTGGGGCCATCACATCTGCAGTGGTTCTGCTGGCGCCCAGGGTGGACATGATCTCCCTCTGGTTGCCTTTCAGATATCCTCAATGATGTCCTCAACAAGGAGTGCAGCGTTGTTGAGCCCATGGCCTCGGAGAACGAGGAGGAGGATGAAGAGGAGGAGGAGGAAGATGTGGAAACCGATGGCTGCTCCCCTGAGCGGGACTCGCTGCTTTCCCCCCTCTGTGCCATTTCCAGTGACTCTGTGTACTCTGTGCTGTCAGAGGAGGGATCTAAGCCCTCGCGAATGTCCCTCTTCACCCCCTCCAAGGACTCCATCTCGGAGCTGACAGTGGTCTCCAGAAAGTCCCTGAAGTCGTTCGTCTCCAGCCTCAAGGACTGCATGGACAGCGGGTACGCAGAGGACAGCGACGAGAGCTCCCTGGACATGGTGGGGAGGACGGAGCTGAAGGCGGAGAAGACCCATCACAAATACAGGCAAACGCTGACCAACAAGATCTACAAACTGTTCAAGAGCAAAAGCCAGCTGGTGCTGAGGAGGGACCTGAAGGACTGCCCGGACACGGGCTCGCTGTCGCTGCCGCTGCGCCGGGCCGAGAGCCTGTGCGCGTCGCAGGNGCAGCACGCGCTGAGCCCGCGCCTGCCCGCCCCGCTGGCCCCCCAGCACCTCAGCCTGCCCCGGCGGCCCTTCCTCAGCTACGACGAGGACACCAAGCTGTCCACCCTGCGTGTCGTGGTGTTCGGCTCCGACCGCATCTCGGGGAAGGTGGCCCGAGCCTACAGCGACCTCAGGTGAGCCGGGAGGTGTGGGGTCTGACCGCGAGGGCCCAGCCCTGCTGGGACATCCCGCACTGCTGTGCTCACCCAGCCCTCTCCACCTTCTCCCAGGCTCAAGGAGAGCACCTGCCCCTCACTGACAAGGTACTTCAAGCTGCAGTTTTTCTATGTCCCCGTGAAGAGGAGCTGCTTGGCTCCCTCGACCCCTGTGATGCACCATCCCTCCCCGGCCCTAGGGGACCCACAGCTCCGGGCACAGGTAAGTGTCCTGCTCACCACAGGGCTTATGGTACCAGGGCTGGCAGAGCAGGCTGAGGGGAGCCTGGGGGACCCTTGGAGTGACCCCAGGGTGTGCGATTTCAGGATCCCACCTCGGCTGGGATGGAGAGCAGCACCAACGACATCTCCCACTACATCGGCATGTTGGACCCATGGTACGAGCGCAACGTTCTTGGGCTGATGAACCTGCCCATGGACGTCCTGTGTCAGGTATGTGTGTGCCAGCTGGTAGGGCCCGTCTTCCTTCCCTGAAGAGCTGGGGACCTGATCAGAGAAACTTCTGCTTAGCACTGGGCCACCACAATCCTCTACAAGAGCCTGTGCTACATGGACACAGGATGGAGGTGGGGGATTCCTGGTGGTCAGAAGTAGGGTTTCTGTCCCCAGTGGGGTAGGATGGACAGTTCATAGAATCATAGAATCATAGAATCAGACGGGTTGGAAAGGCCCTCGGAGATCATCAAGTCCAACCCTTGATCCAACCCCACTGTGGTTACTAGACTATGGCACTCAGGGCCACGTCCAGCCTCATCTTGAAACCCTCCAGGGATGGAGAATCCACCACTTCCCTGGGCAGCCCATTCCAATGGCTGATTACTCTCTCTGTAAAGAATTTCTTTCTGATATCCAACCTAAACCTCCCCTGGCACAGCTTAAGGCCGAGCCCTCTTGTCTTACTGCTGGTTCCTGGGAGAAGAGACCAACCCCCACCTCGCTACAACCTCCTCTCAGATAGTTGTAGAGAGCGATGAGGTCTCCCCTGAGCCTTCTCTTCTCCAGGCTAAACAACCCCAGCTCCCTCAGCCTCTCCTCATAGGACTTGTGCTCAAGTCCCTTCACCAGCCTCGTTGCTTTCCTCTGGACCTGCTCCAGCACCTCAATATTCCTCCTGAACTGAGGGGCCCAGTTCTGGATGTAGGTACCACATACCCCATCATGTTGCTGACTTATTCTCCCACCACAGTCTGCCAAGCCGGAGGCTGAGCCCCAGGAGGACTCCCAGGAGCAGCTGCCCATCCTGGCAGATATGATCCTCTACTATTGCCGCTTCGCCACACGCCCCGTCCTGCTGCAGCTCTACCAGACAGAGGTAGGCAAAGGGGCTCAGCCCCATCTTCTGAGGGGAAAGGGAGGGTCTTCTGCCTGTGCCACCACAAGGGAGGGTCACCTGCCTGTGAAGCGATGTGGGTGTGTCACAGCCACCACGTGCTGGTGAGGCAGAGCTCGGTCCCCGAATGTCCACGTTGCTTTGCTGATGCTCCTGGTTCAGGGATTGAGAGCATGCAGGTCCTGCCCAGACAATCCTGAAGTCACACAAGCAGTTTACCACCACAGTTACTTTCCTCGTGACACAAATCAATGCCTGTCAGTGCTGGCAGGTCATTCACATTGCTGGAAGTCTCTCCAGTGCTCTGCTTCCCAAACCAAGCCCTTCCATGAACCTGTTTTCCTCACCTTGCTGTGTGCCTGGGGCAGACATGGTGGGGAAGGTTGAATGTGGGGCTACAACAACTGTTTTGGTGCTGTGGCTCGGGACCAGATGCAGTGGGGCTGTGGTGAGCAGAGCTGCTGCTTTTCATGGGATTTGTGCTCCCAAAGGAATGCCCAGACTCATCATGGAGTTTCTTTCCAGTGGGCTGTGGAGTTTTCTTTAAGTGAGAATTAGGGGTTTGTGTTGTTTGACTTTCTGGTGGGTCTGTTAGAGCAGTCTGAAGTACAGCTAAAGACAAGTGTCACCCAGAGCAGCTGTTGAAAGGTGTGTTTTGAGAACAGGAAAAGATTTTCCCAAACTGACCTGTTTTCTGTGGAAAGGAGTCAGAGGGATGAACACTGCCTGGCACAGGCTGGGTGTTCTCACCACCACATCTCTTCACTCTTCTCCCCTGGCAGCTCACCTTCATCGGGGGAGAAAAGATGACCGAAGTCTTCATCCATTCCCTTGAGCTGGGCCACTCAGCAGCCACACGGGCCATCAAGGCTTCAGGTCTGTAGCAGCTGCTGCAACCACCCACCCACCCAC
>VXAY01006464.1:204890-219528 GCA_013399855.1 Oxyruncus cristatus
ACCACCCACCCACCCACCCACGGGGCTGGGAGGTGAAGGGAAAGAGGGGCTGGAGGGAGCGTGGGCTGCGAGACACGTCTGACCCAGCCTGAGCAAAGGTTCAGACAACTCTTTGCTAATTTGGAGGAGAAATATCCTAATTCTTGCATTCCTCTCCAGGAGCGAAGATGTGGCAAAGCCTCGTTTTTTTTGCTGCTGTTATCTCTAAAATGGATTTACAATAAAACGGCTTCAAGCCCATTTCCTTCTCTTCATCTGCACCTGGTCAAATGCAGCTTCACATCTTTTCTTTTTGCTGCTTTTCTTTGTGCTTTCTCCAGGAATGGCACTTATAAAACCCATATTTCCATTTCCTTAGTTTCCTGGGCAAAGCAAGGTTTGTGGGTGTGTGCTTGGAGCCTTCCTGAAAGTACAATTATGTTCGGAATTTGTAAAATTAATAGCATTAGAGAGAAGGAGCAATGGCAGGGGCATCTGCCTGCAGCGTGGCCTCCAGCTCGTCGCGGTAACCGGGACATGGGGCTCTGGTGCAGTGCAGCTCACACAGACCTCTCCTGGCCAGCCCGCAAAACTGCACCTAAACACACGGGTTCATGTCTTTAACCAGCCGCTTTTCTGTGATCTCGCCTTGTCTTCCTAAGCAGAGCTCGTAAAACATCCCCCATATGGAGTGTCACCACCCCACTCCCTCAAAATACGGGCTTGGCCAAGAGCTCTTCCCACTAACTCGTCAAACCACCAATCCTGAGTCCGGTGTTTTTCCCTTGGGTTGTGTGACGAAGCACCACATCTGCAAAAAATTATCTGGGGGTAGGGTTGGGGGGGAAAGAGTTAGGAAGTGTTGGGCACAGTGTTTCAAGGCTAATTTAATGTGGGCAGAAATATGCCTGGAAAAACAGGAGCCAGGTTAGCAATGTGGCCTTTTATTGCTTTGTGTTTTCCCTGGAGCACTGACCCCTCTGCACCAGCTTATCCAGTGCCTCTTTCAGTTCTGCAGAGCGGCTTGTGGTGCTTTGTGCTGGAATTCCTGCACTGGATTAATTGCTTTCTGGCAGCTTTGAAGCCACCTTTTCTTTTTTTGCCTTTTTGCTCCTCAGCCGTATTCAGCAAACCATTCCCCCCCCTCCCCTTTCTGTAGGTACTGATTGTGCTGCTGTATCAGTAGCCAGTGAAGGATGGGGATAAAAAGCCACTGTGTGACATTTGCTCCTTGTTTTGTGCAGGTCCAGGCAGCAAAAGGCTGGGCATAGATGGAGACAGAGAAGCAATCCCACTAACACTACAGATTGCCTACAGCAAGGTGAGTGTGTGGGACTCACAACAGACAAACGGGGCAGAATCCACCTCTGTGCTGGGCAGGCAAGTCTCATCTGGGGGCTGAGAGAGGCAAGGCTGACAATCTGGTGGAGGAGCTCAAATCCAAGCCAAATTCAAGCTAGTTGTCTATTTAGTGGCTAATTGGAGGTGGCTTTCCACTCCTGTTCAGCCCAGTAAAATGGAATGTGTAGCCATCTTCCATAGGCTGGCTGTGTTCTCAGTGTCACTTTACACAGGTAGACTTTGCCTCCAGGGAGCAATCTTGTGCTGGGCACAGCAGTATTCCTGTTTTATTGGTTCCTCTGCAGTCATTTTGTGGTTTTGCCTGGGCAAATTTTTGTGAATCCGAGGTCAAGTGAATTTTAATGCCTACTCAAACTTTGTGCAACTCCAAGTGAATCCAGATGTGAGCCAGCCCACACAGATGGGGTGGGGTAGGGTGACATCAGCCTGGACTGTGGCATTTGTGGTGGGGTCACAACAGCCCCGTGTAATGCTCCAGGCTTGGGGCAGAGCAGCTGGAAAGCTGCTGGTGGGAAAAGGCCCTGGGGGTGCTGGTGACAGTGGCTGGACCTGAGCCCGGGGGTGCCCAGCTGGGCAAGAGGCCAGTGGCCCCTGGGCTGTGCCAGCCATGGTGTGTCCCAGGCCCAGGGCAGGGACGGTCCCTGTACTGGCACTGCTGAGGCACCTCCAGTGCTGGGGCAGCTCTGGGCCCCTCAGACAAGAGACACTGAGGGGCTGGAGCGTGTGCAGGGAAGGGAACGGAGCTGGGAAGGGGATGGAGCAGCAGGAGCGGCTGAGGGAGCTGGGGGGGCTCAGCCTGGAGAAAAGGAGGCTCAGGGGGGACCTTCTGGCTCTGCAGCTCCCTGACAGGAGGGGGGAGCCGGGGGGATGTTGGGCTCTGCTCCCAGGGAACAAGGGACAGGACAAAAGGAAATGCACCACGGGAAGCTCAGACTGGATCTTAGAAAATATTTCTCCAGCAAAAGGGTTGTCAAGCCCTGGCACAGGCTGGTTAAGGCAGTGTTTGAATCATCATCCCTAGGGGTACTTAAGAGACATGTAGATGTGCTGCTTAAGGACATGGTTTAGTGGTGGGCTTGGCAGTGTCAGATTTAGGGTTGGACTTGGTGATCTTAAAGGCCTTTTTCAAGCTAAATGACTCTGTCATTCTCTTGGGTTCTGCTTGGTCCCTGCAGACAGCTGTCAGTGGAAGAAGTCACTGGAATGATGTTGAGAAGGTCTGCACGTCTGTCAACCTTAGCAAAGCCTGCAAGAAGTATGAGGAACTTGGTGAGTAGAGCTGGCTGTGCCTGGGGAACAGTGGGAGGGACGGGTGGAGTGAGAGGACAGTGTGGATCTTCTGTCTGGAGCAAGTGAGGACTGTGTGAAGGCAGGAGATACATGGGAGGTACCTGGCGTTCCCTAGTCCTGGGCTGTCCGTAGTACCACATCAGGGACAAAGGGAATTTCATGTCCCACTGTCCTAAAGCTTCCAGCTGGAAAATGGGATATCCATTAAGGGTGGGGCTGGGATGGTCCAAACAGCAGGATGATTGCTGGAGAGAAGTGCTTTCCAAAGCAACACTTGTTTAGTAAGGAGGAACAACTGCTGTTAGATGAAGCAGGACCAGGGCAAGGTGCTTGTCCTGCATCCACAGTAGCCCTGTCTCACAGCCAGCTTTCAGCAGCTCTTGCTTAGCTGGTGCTTCAGCCTGGTCCCCTTCCTCAGAGGTAGCTGCCTGCCATGTGGGTTTGCTCCATAAGTCTTTTTTTCTAATCAGTTTTCCAATTAATAAAGCTTTGAGCCCTGTAAAAGCACCAAGACTTTTAATCCATGTGTGTATTTAGAAGCAGTAGAATCACAGAATGTCTCACACCATGTGCCTGAGAGCTTCTTGAACTCGGACAGGCTTGGTGCTGTGACCACTGCCCTGGGAGCCTGTTCCAGTGCTCAGCCACTCTTTGGGTGGAAAAACCTTTTCATGATATCCAACTTAAATCTCCCCTGACTCAGCTCCGGTCATTCCCTCGAGTCTCGTCAGTGGTCACGAGAGTGAAGAGATCGGTTTGTTCTTGCTTGAGAACTGCTGGTTTGGCATTCAGACATCCAATTCTGAATGAACTGAGGGATTTTAGTTCCTTTTTCCTCGTGTGCTTTGTTCCTGGCAGATGTGTGGTTTGTAAACGGAATAGTCAGGGCAAATGGGTGATCTGCCAAATAGGAGACATCCCCTACATGCTCCATGGAGCTCCACCTAAACCTCTATCCCTCCTGTCTCTCCTCTTGCTGCCCCATCCATGAAGCCATGCAGACAACTCTGGGAGAAAAACCAGCAGGAATTGGTTTCTCACCTCCTCTATACTTCGAGTTGGTTGTTTCTGCTCTAGTTCAGGAGCTTCACCTGTGCTGCCAGTGCTGTGGGTTTGCATCAGAGGGTGTCCTCAGTTCCACTCTGAGGAGAAACTTCATGGATCTCCCTCCTTCCATGAGAAATCTGGTCCCCTGGATGATCTCCATTGGTTTTCACTTTGACCACAGGATGTCACTGTGATTCCAGGCATGAGGAAGTGGACATGCTGGGAGAGCTAAAATTTCCTTATGATGATGGGGCAATGTTTTTTCTCCTGTTTGGGTCCTAAGATAGTTAAATGTCCTCTTCCCTTTGTGTCCCTGTTGCTTGCTTTCCATGGGGATTAGCCTGAGGGAAGGAAAGCTGGAGCTGTACTGCATTTCCCCAGCAATGGGGTCCTGCTGGAACCACTAGCCCTGGGGTGCTTTGAGGGGTGGAGGGACCACTTGGGTTCTCACCAGTGGTCCAGAAGCCCCATTTGATAGCAGTTTTGTTTTGTTACAGCCTCAAAGACAGAGTGTCTCAACTTAACCATGACAGAGGTGGTCAAAAGGCAAAACTCCAAATCCAAAAAAAGTTTCAATCAGGTAACTCTAACCATGGTGCTTTTACGCTTGGTAAGGTGGGGTTGGCCTGACCCAGCTGGGAGAGAGGTTGGGCTGGAGAGAGCAGCTCCCTGGGGGATCTGTTTGCCTTAGGGGTGCCCAGCTCCCCTTCCCTGCACCGAGTCCAGCAGCTCCCTCACTCCAGCTCTCCTTCTCTCAGCAGATCAGCGTGTCCCAGATAAAAGTAGACAAGGTCCAGATTATCGGTGTCCAGTCCTCCTTTGCTGTGTGCCTGGACCAGGATGAGCAGAAGATCCTGCAGAGTGTAACGAGGTGGGAACTGAAATGTGACCAACTGCACTCCCGGGATGGTGGATCCTGTGCCCAGGGCCTGCCTGTGGGGTGTGGGGGGATGAGGTCCTGAGCACCGTGGTGGGTCTGTGCCAGGTGCCCAAGCTGGGTGACACAGCCCCAAGCTCTGCAGGGCAGCTGAGCTCAGCTGGGATGGGTGGTCCTGCCCAGATCTCAGCAGGAGTTTACCTTCATGAAGGCCCCAGTCAACTCTTCCACCCCAAAGACAGCTCTTTCAGCAAGATCCATCATGAACTGGAGGCTATGTGAGATAAATGAGGTGCTTGAAGAGCACTGGGTATGTGAGCGGAGCCTTCAGCTTCTAAACCTCATTTGGGTCCTTCCCTGCCTTTGGCATCCCCACTGCAGAAGGAATCCATGATCTTCATGGGAGAGTCTGGGGTAGAGCAGGAGCTGTTCCTTGGGCTGTTCACCTCTGTCATCTCCTCTGGGCACCAAAGTGGCTCCCCAGGTGGTGAAATTGGAAATCTCAGTGTAGACAGCATACTTCCATGAGCACAAGAGATCAAGCCACAGGTTTTAAAAAAGTACAGACATTGTAATTTCTCCCTCAGATTGAGCAGAACTCTGCAAGGTTATGCTGTCTCCAATAGAAAAATATTGGGGATCTTATGTCTTCAATAACCCCAAAGAGAAGTGTTTCTCTTTAAGTTGTTTACTGTGAAACTCAGGGGATAGTGGAGTTCAGTGCATGAAATGGTAAAAGAGCTCCTTCCATCTTCCCAAAACTTGGGTGGGTGCAAAATTTGTTGTTTTTCCAAGGAGTTTCAGCAAATACTCTTTACGGATGGTTCTGCTCTTGCTCTCAGTCTGAGCCAGCTGAAAGGCCTGAACTCCCAGCCCTCAGACTCCAGGCTTGTTAAAGGCTGCACCGATTCCTATTTGGTTTTAGATATTTCTGCTGCACCCGAGGAATACGAGGGTATACGTAGAATGTCCTACATAATCAGAATATACTATAATATTGGAGTATACTTAGGTCTTGGTTTCTTTTTGTTCCCCTGCAGGTGTGAGATCTCTGTGTGCTACAAACCCAGGGACAGTGATCCCTTTGCACTCAGAGGGTGCTCTCTGCCTGCCCAGGACCCCTCTGAGTTCCACTCTCTCCTGTGTTTACCCATTGCCACCTTCAGTGGAGCACTGCCTTGAAGACCCCTGTGTCCTTCCAGACCAGACTCCCATCCAACAGCAATCCAGGCTCAGGAAAAGGAAGCTGACTGTCCTTCTTTGGACACCCAGCCCTGCTCGTCCCAGACATCCTGTAGCTGAAGTGTTACTGTGGTGGCTGAGCTGCTCCTGGTCTGGGCTTAGCCCATCCTTGGGAAACGGGAACGTTGCTGGTGTGCTCTGATATCTCTCAGGGTTCCTCAGCAACGGGAGGAAAGTGGTTTCCTTGAGATGTCCTGGTTCAGCCAACTGGCAACACCTGGCTGAAGAGGGCAAGGCAAGGACAGGGGCATTTTCTTGCCAGGAAATGGTGCTGTGGCTGTGTTTGACAGTTGACTGCAAGTCCAGTGGGATCTGGGGTGGGGGAGGCGAGCTCATGGGGGGATATTTTGGCAAATGAATGTCCTTGGCTGAGTGGTGGTGGGGGTCCTCCAATGTGTGTGGAGTTACAGATCACCCAGCCGATGTCATTTCACCTGTGACAGGTCGAGGGTGCTCAGGGCAGTTCTCTGGGGATGGGGATGGGGATGGGCTTTCTCAAGGTTTCCTTTAAATTCTGGAGGTTGGGTGTCTTGCAGACAAGCGGAGCAACCCAGCTGCAGCCCAGCAAGCCCCCAGCATGGGCTGTAAACTGCTGTGTGTTCCAGTGAATTGAGTGCTATAGGCCATTCCAGGGCGTGGACAGCATTTCGTGTATCCCTGTGTTTAATGGACATCCAGGACCGGCAGGAGAGGAGTTTCCAGTTTCTGCAGAATTCCAGCATTCGCCCATGAGTATTCCCTCTTCAGCCCCTGATCTTGCTTCCTGCTCCCCAGCACCGTTTGCTGGAGACACCCCAGAGGCTGAATCCTCAACAGCTGCTTGAAATACATCAGGAACCATGCTGAGCTCACAGGAGGGAGGGAAGTACTAGGGAAACCACTAGGATTGCCTTAAGCTCACCTGAAGAGGCACCTTTGATAGAAAAAGACCCAGAACCACCACTGATACTTGCAAGGGACAATACAATTTGAGATCCCTCTCCCTGGCAAGAGGCATTCCTCCCTCTTCCTTCTCTCTGCGAGGCTGTAGGTACAGAAAGGTGCAATATTTGGGGGTAGTTAGAGGTATTCTGACCCAATGAGCAAAAAAAATAAGACTGGAAAAGCCTTTCCAGGTTTCATAGCCCTCCAGCTGTTTCTTGGTAGTTTTGGGGGATTGTACTAGAGATAAACAGGCAGAAGAGCAGGATCTTGATGCCAAGGACATGTGCTCCCTGGAAATGTCTGAAAGGGACCCTCAATACTGCTGGGGGGCTGCAGGGTTCAGCCAGAGTGTGATGAGTCAGGTGTGTGTGGATCCCCCATATCTCCTGGAAGTGTTTGGGGGATCCCTCCTGTGCCATCAACTCTGTTCCTGGCCGTGCTGGCTGCTGGTCCTGCTTTCTGCCCCACTGTGTGGGTGGGGACAGCTTGGTGACACCCTTGGGGTGGGGGGTCACACCCTTGGGGTGGGGGGTCACACCCTTGGGGACACCCCAGGGGTGAACATGGTGGTCCTTGCTGGCTCTGGTGTCCTCAGCAGTTGTGTGCTCCACCAGGATGCAGAGCCAGCTTGGATTCCCAGCAAGGACCCACCTTCTCCAGCCATGCACCACCTCCAGGAGCACCCATCTCTTCCTGCATGGAGCAGTGTCCATCCCTCGCTCTCAGCACAGACTTGGCAGGTTGTGCTGGGCTGTCTCCTCCCTCACAGGCTACCTGCAGGGTGATGCAGGACCACTGAGGTCACTGCTGTGCACTTCTCTGCATCACTGTTTGAAGTCCAGTAGGCTTAAGGGATCAGAAATAGATTTTAATGGCTCTTTCCATGCACTTGGAATAAGTTTTCTCACTGACTTTTCATTTCCCAGACAGCTTTGTGTGTGTTTTCTCCAGTGGCTTTGACAGCTGGTTATTGTTGTCCAATACTTTAAAATAGCACCTTATCCTGTCGAAACATTGCTGTTTGTGATCTTGATATCCGTGGCTAAATATATCCCTGCCACTGGTATGATATAAACCACTCTGCTTTCAGCTGGCCCTCCAGGAACACTGGAGAAGAGAATTTCCATCCCCTAGAGGAAAAACAAGCACAAACTCTAAGGACTCGTAATCCTGGCCAAGGTTTTGACCTCTGATGCTTTCTGGAAACGAAAGAATTGCGGGGTTCTTTCAGATCATCTTTGTACATATGTGAAGCCTCGCCAAATCTGTGTAAAGTCTGTGCTGATCTGTAAAATACTGTTCAAAGAACTTTTAATTGTAAAATAATAAATGTTGATTTATTTCGAGTACAAGTTTGGGTCAAGTAATTCCTGAGCAGGGGGGAGGCAGGGGAGGAATCTCCACGAGGAGAACACACAGGTCCTTCACTGAGGAGCTGCTTTGGGAGCAGGAAAAAGCTTATAAAAGCCATTTATAGTCATGAGCTCAGTCCCAGAGGGCATGACACAGAGACCTCCAGAGGTTAATTGAGCTGCTTCTGTTCTGTGAGTGAAAAAACAGGTTTTGATGTTGTAAATCCCAAATTGGCTTCATGCTGGATCAAGGAGAAAAGAAACGAGCAGAGCTTGTTCGTGCAAGGTGAGATCTGTGCGTGCCCTTCCCTTCCCGGAGGCTCCCTGACCTTTGCTGTGTTGATTTGCTCCTGGGGTTGGGGACAAGGTCCAGCCTGGGGGGACAGCAGAGCTCTGGGATGAAGGGTCCCTGCTCGGGGTCAGCAGGTATTTGTCCAGCAGCTGGACAATTACAGAATGACAGAATGTGCTGGTACTGGGGGAATCCTGACTTGGAAATCCCTTCTGCGGCTTTGGGGATGCGGATTGGCAGCTGGAGCTGTTGCTACTGAAAGTGCTCTGAAATACGAAGTGACACTTGGAAACATTAAGCTCTCTCCAGTGTCACCCTCTCCTCCTGTGGATATTCAAGGAAAGAGGCTCATTTGGTAGGTGTGAGGGCCAGTGTGTCATGACCAAATAAACAACATGGGAGAAGTCATTTGAGCTCAGACAAGCCAAAAACCAGATGAGAATAACTTCTGTTAATCAGCACTTTGTTATGGATTAGCAATCTTTTTTTTTTCACTCTGATTAAACAATAATAAATGTATTTTAACTAAAAAGAAAAAGTCTTTTGAAAAGGCAGATAAGGAAAATTTTCCAAGCTGAAATAACCTGCTTTTGTTTGTTCTCAACAGCAAAAATACCCCTAAACCACAAATTCCTCCACTCTCTGTTCTTTTCTTTTATAGAGATAAGTGGAAGGAGAAACATGTATGATTAAATCCAAAGCAGTAAGAAAGTACTTTGTTCTAAAAATGTGCATGCCAAGAAGTTTGGGATCAGGGTTCAGGTCTGATCCCTGAAGTCCTGCATAGCTGAGGTGGAGTGGCAGTTTCATGGGGCCCTGCCCTGACAGGGCTTGTCATCCCACAGCCACCTCAGCTGGACTTGGCAGAGCTGGAATGTCCTGGTGCATGAGGTGAAGAAGAACATGAGCCAGTGCTCATCCAGGGAAGGGTTTCTTAAGTGGTCACTCGTGACCTAGTGGTTAATTAGAAATACAGAATTAATTAGCATCAAAAGACAGGAGTGAGAATGCACGTCCGTGGGCTTGTGCAGCTCAGCACTGCTGCCCCCCTCCATGTGTTTGCTGGAATTGTGGGGCAAACCTTCCTCCTGTACTTCTGTCTTTGGCAGACACACGTGTAGTTCCATGGGTGTCATCCCTTGGTGTCCCACAGCAAGAGACCAGCAGATGGGAGGGTGACACCAGGTGTGGAAGCCCTCATGGACCTGGGGTTTTGGGGACCTGAATGAGGCTGAATTAAGACCTGAATTACTTCCCGGAGGTCTCTTACATGTCAAAGGTGCTCATCTGCTCTCTCAGCTGTGGCAGAGAGCAGAGTCAGCTTCCCAGCAGTGCTCAGTCCCTGCACGCCATTACAGCACCCGCATTAACGTGCCTGGGATGTCTCCTGGGTTACAGCCCCACAGCATGATCCCTTCCTTTCTGTCTCTGTGCTGCCTGCCTGCTCCCATCTCTGCAGCTCAAATTTCCTTCAGCAGAGGCAGGAGCACCTGGTGCCAGCTCAGGTCCTGCTGGCAGCGAGCCCCGAGCTGGGCTCCTTGCCCGAGTCAGTGATGGGCCCAACCTGGCCGCGGTGCCCAAATTCTCCTCTGTGCCAGGGACAGGATCTGCCTGACCCAGAGGGGTTTTTTGAGAGACACACCGATAATCCAGCATTTCCAAAAGGAAAGGGAGAAGCAAAAGAAATCTAGAGAATGTCCTCTCCTGCCAAATTCCCTGCCCTGGTTCCCTCTTGTGGCTGCAGGTTTCTGGGCTGGTAGATCCGGCTGTTTCCCATGTGCACGTTTTAGCTGCTTTTTCAGGAAGTTGTAAAGATTGGAAACTTCTGGGAATTTTGCTAGTTTCTGAAGGGTTCTGTGCAGCACCCATGACTGAAAAGGGCATCCCTGGTTGTTTCAGGACTGACCTTTGCTCAGGACTAGCGGGGGTGAAGCTGGACAAGTGGAACTTTCCTGGGCTCCAGGCAGCTGTTCACCTCTCCTGGCAGTGCCTTTGCTCCACTTACCGGTGCTAATCAATGATCAATTAAAAAGTAATAAGGTTATAAGGCTCCCCGTGCCTGCATGAGGAACAGAGTTTTCCTGGCAGGGAAAAGTCACAGGAGAGCAATACTGGTGTGCTAATGATGCAAAGTTGCATAATTGCCAGTCTGTTCCGATGCCTGTCTGGCTGTGAGTCGGTGCACACAGATGACTGCATGAGGAACGGGAGCTTTTCTGTGCCAGTCCCCAGCTCACCCTCTTCCAGTATTCTCTGTGCCCTCGGAATCCCCTCTTCCCTCCACAGGCACCTTCACTGCAGCCCTCACAAAAAGGCATGCAAAGGTTAAGGGGTTGCAAAGCACGTCCTAAAACTGAAATCCAGGTCAAAGCAAGCATAAAAAATATTCTGTGGTATTTACCCATCTCTGGGATAACCTGGACTTGGGTCTGGCTGCATAAAACTCTCCGGGCAGTAAGATGCCAGTGTAATGCTGTTTTGTTTAGCTGGTGTTTCCAGCCGCAGGGAGGGCCTGGAGCAGGGTGGCTCAGTCACATGAACGCTCTCTGTCCTCACAGGGGCAAGTCCTGCTTCTGGCTGTTGCTCCTCTTGCATCAGGGCTCCTGTGTGACCACTCTGCAGCCAAAGCAATGGCGTGGCTGTGACCAGGGAGAGTGCAAACACCATGTCCAGGGCTGGTGAGGTGTGGATGGGCTTGGGCTGCCTTTGTGTGCTGGTGATTACAGTGTCTTTCCAGGAGCCACCTGTGAAACGCAGGCTGAGATGTTGCCCCTGTTACCAGAAATCTGGGCAGGGTCTGTCAGGTTACCCAGGAGCTGGGTCCTCCAGGGAGGGTCTGCTGGGAGATCCCTGCTTTGGGACTCAGAGAAGAGCTCCCTCCTGCTGTTACTTTTGGAAATAAGTGGAGAAGAAGTGAGGTTGCAAGACTGGAGAAGGCTGATGTTGCAGGACACACTCGGGATGAGCAGGTCCCCTCCTGGGCATGCACTGGGGGCAGGTTTCTGAGTCCAGCCCTGTCCCGGGCTTCTCCAAAGAAGCAAACCTCGAGATTCAAAAACAACCTGCCCCTTTCTCTGCCTTGGAAGCTTAATCAGCATTTCAAAAGCCCTGCTCTGTTCATCCTGAACAACAACTCTAGAAACAGCTTCTCCACTCAGCTTATCAGCTCAGCGAGTGCTGCAGTGACTGTGATCAAAATGAGCTGTTTCCTGTTGCACTTTATCTCTGGCAGAACCGATAAACTCAAGCAATTGATCTCTTTCCAAAACCATCGCCTTGGCACCCACGGGAGAGCCGTAAATTCTGGGAAGAAGATCCTGGGAGTGTGAGCAGCAGGCACATAACCCTCGGCGTACATGTATGCAGCGCTTCCGATTTTGGGCAAAAAGCGATCTGTCCCTATTTCAAGTGGCTGATCTCTTCCTCAGCACTGGTAAGTCACTGAGAGCCTCTGTGAGTGCAGCACGAGGCAGTTCCAGCACCCACCATGGCACTGGGTCCCTTTCCTCCAGGTGCCTCAAAGTTTCCTGCTCACGAATGGGTAACCTGTGATTGATTAATCTGTAGGTAAGAAGCTGCACCTCCTAGTGCTGGTACCTGTACAGTATTTATCAATTAAATTATATTTTCCACCTTTGCAGGACAAGCTCAGACTTGAACAGTCTGTGGTTTATTATTATTATTATCATTATCTTTTGCTGCTGCTCTCTCCTTATTATGATTTTTTCCAAGAAAAAAAGAGTTGGAGATGACTCGTTTTAGAGAAATTAAAAAGGCAACTTAAATACCATCAAACTGGCTGTTTGCTTGGCTTTCCCTCTCCCCAAATCCACCCATCATCTATATTTGCTGAAGTCGGAATAAAAATAGAACTGGGTTAAATGCCAGGGTGGAAAATAGAGATGCAGCATCAAAATATTGCTTGGTTTGTGACCTGTTCCCTTATAAACAGTAAGGAAATCATCCATGGACCGAAGTGTTGGGGGTTTGGACATGTGCCAGGAGGGGGTTTCCCTGCAGGATGGGAGTGGAGCTCAAACAGCTCTGCTTTCTTTGCCCAAATACCTTTGCTTCCCTCAGCAACTCAGATGACCCGGGAGGTATGTTATTAAAGCAGCCACGTAATGACGGAAAATTGAAGCAGGGAGAAGTAAAGCATCCACAAATAGAAACCAGGGCAGGAGGAGAGTTGTCCAGAGCTCCCCTTTGACGGGGAGGGTGTGGAGCAGTGGCCAAAATAGGAACGGAACGTCAGCGCTGCGATGGGGAGGAGAAACAGCCCCGTCTCTGCCGGCCCCGCTTGTTGCCAGGGCTGGCACTGCTACCATTGCTCTGCCAGCCCTGTCAGTGCCAGAGCCAAGAGAGGGGCTGTGAGGGGCTGGGCTGTGACCACTGGGAGGGACCCAGACCTGGTGAGTCGGCTGCTGGTCTCGGTGGGGAGCTGCTGCTGCCGGCACGAGTTCAGGACACGGTGGGATCTCAAGAGCACAGAGAGCTGCGTGCTGCTCCCGTGGCAGGAAAGCCCCTTTCTGGGCAGCAAGTTCCTCTCCAGGCTGGAAACCTCACCTCCTGAATTGGTGCTTCAGGTGAGTTTTTTCTGTTTCACAGAATCATGGAATGGTTTGGGTTGAAAGGGACCTTAAAGGTTGTCTCACCCCACCCCCCTGACACGGGCAGGGACGCCTTCCACCAGCCCAGGTTGCTCCAAGCCCCGTCCAACCTGGCCTTGGACACTTCCAGGAATGGGGCAGCCACAGCTTCTCTGGGCAACCTGTGCCAGGGCCTCACCACACTCACAGTCAAAAATTCTTTCCTAAAATCTCATTTAAATCTACCCTCCTTCAGCTTAAAGCCATTGTCCCTTGTCCTGTCCCTCCAGGCCCTTGTCCCAAGTCCCTCTCCAGCTCTCCTGGAGACCTTTTAGGCACTGGAAGGGACTCTCAGGTCTCCCCAGAGCCTTCTCTTCTCCAGGATGAACATCCCCAGCTCTCTCAGCCTGGCTCCAGAGCAGAGGGGCTCCAGCCCTCAGAGTATCAGGAGATCATTTCAGGGGACGGATTCTTTCCACTTGGGAGAGATTCAGACTGCTTCAAAACTCTTGTGTACCCCTCTTCTACACAGAAGTGCACAAGAAAGGCTCCCACAATAACTTTAAATCATAGGGGACAGTGTTTGCAGGGAGAAAGAGATGTTTTGCTGCACAAGAGATTCTTTCTCTACTTCATTTTGGTTCTTTTCTGCTTTTTTTAGTCTTCTGAAGGAAGGCTTTGTTTGAGCAGGGTCATACCTGGCTCTTCCTCTCTCCGTGGCCAGAAGTGTGATGTTATCTGGGGTGATTTGGCAGTTCCCTGTCCTCTTCTCAGGCTACCCCTCAGCTGTGTTTCAGTGTTTAATGACATCAGCTGCAGAAAACGTGGAGAACAAACCCCTTCCTCCCCCTTCCACGTGTTACCACAAGAGAATGTGGCCCTGCCCCAGGAGGGCTGATGCTGCTGCTATGCCTAGAGATGGTGTGTATGGAAGAGGCAGGGGGGAAGGTCTCCAGAAGGACCCTTTAGCTAAATGAATTTTTGGGTTGGGACCCCGAAGCTGGTGGCAATGAGGGAGAGGTGCTGGATGTGTGCTCTGAGGACGGTCCAAGGAAGGTCTCTGACCTCTTCCTTCCATGGCTGTGCACCAGGAGAGAGTCCAATTCTAGTGAAAATAAGGGGAATGGTGAGGGCTTGGGGCCTGCAGAGACCAGCTGGGAGGGGAGGAGTGAAAATATCCAGCAGCATGTGGGAGATCCCAGCCTTCAAAGATGCCTGTGAAGCCCCCACAAAGCAAGAGCACATCTGGTAAGGGGCTGCCGTGTACCAGAGCCACTCTTTTCCCCTCCTTTGCAACATGTGGGGCTCATCTCCCCACTCCCGTGAGTGCATTGGCTTCCCTCTGGCATTTGCACAGGGAACATGATAGCATTGGCAACTTCTGCATGTGGCCAGAGCTCCTGCATGCTGGGTAACTCCTGCAGAGGAAGGACAGACAGACAGGGCGTGAGGATGGATCCATAGGCACGGGACAATTGAGAAGTGACGCCCAAAATCAGGTTGGGCACGTTGAAGGTGCTAATTCTGACTCCAGCAGGGCCAAAGCTTTGCCAACAGGACTCCAGGTGTACATCCCACAGCCACAGTGCCTGCAGTGGCCGGGCTCTGCCGTGCTCTGCAGCGGTTCTGTCCCGGGGCCGGGACACGTGTGTGTGTGTGTGTGTGTGTGTGTGTGTGTGTGTGT
>VXAY01006464.1:221233-261349 GCA_013399855.1 Oxyruncus cristatus
CCCGACCTGCATGGCTGGTTCGTGGGGATTAGAGGCAGGGCAGGACTGAGCCCTCTGTAGCCTGCTCCTGCACGTCCGGAGAGCGCCGGGCGAGCGCGACCTGCGCGGGGACGGATTTCTCCTTGGGGGACTTCTCTATGAAAGAGGAAGTTGTCTCGAAAGAACTCGTCGCTTCCCTTTCTGCCGAGCAGACTTTGAAGTGGCTGCAGAGCTCAGCAGCCGCCCCGGCGCTCCGCCGGCCCCCGCCGCCCTCCCCACCGGGCAGAGCAGCCCCTGCGATGACCCCGCCAGGACCCTCCTGTGCCCCCCGCGCTGGACGGGACCTCCGGAGTGTGTGTGACTCGCTGGGGTCCCGGTGCCTGCCCTGAAGAAGCAGGTAAAAGTTCCGGGGTGCGCGTTGCTCCGGGTCTGTGCATGGGGATTGTGTTACCATCCTCTGCCTCGTCTTCTCCCTGTTCCCTTGAGCGGCACCTGCCGCTCTGCTGGTCCCCTGGAACTGGGGAATGCTTTATGTCTTAGAGGTTGGTGGTGTGTGCATGAGCGCTGCATCCCGGTAGGTCAAAGAGCCTGTAAAGCCACGGACAGGGGCAGTTTGATTCCTTTCTTCGGGAAGAATTAGGGGAGGGGGCACCGATGCTGCGGGAGGTGAGGAATGTGCTGCTTCTCCACAGGAAAGGAATATTTGTGCAGGCTTCCCCTGCTGGACCCTGCCAGAGAGCAGGATCCTGGGGGGCAACAGGGTTTGCTCTGGAGCCTGACCCAGGGAGGAGTGTGGGGACTTTGCTGCCTGAGCCCCGAAGAAGACTCGGGTAGTTTTGACGTTACTGCTCTGGCCGTCGTTCCAGACCCCCGGGCACTCGCTGCTCGCTCATCCCCTGCACAGACTGCCCAGATGGGTGAGTGAGTTACATCACTGACCTGGTGCTGGTTCAGCACTAGCTCATGATTGTTCATTTTGCTCTGTGTGAAACAACTTCCAGCTGCAGAGAACGGAGTCACCTGCCCAGTGCCACTCCCGGCCATCACCCAGGGGCTCCTCCATCCAAGCTCCTCGTCCAGTAGTGCGGGCAGTGCTCATGCACCCAGCCGGGGGGAGCCCGTGCGCGGGATTTTGGTGTGGTGCACACTCCCGAGCTGGCTGTTTGTGCAGTGGTGTGGCTGCCCAACTTCCCCTCCCCCTGGCCTGGTGCCTCAGCTGTCCCTTGGGGCCCCGAGCGCTGCAGCAGTGACAGGGCAATAAAGAGCGATGGCAGCGGCGATAACGAGGGGAGCGCAGAGCCCCGTCCAGAAAGGAAGCAAAAAGCTGCAAAAAAAAATGTAGATGAGCCAACTCTGTGCAACAGGCACGTTTTAGTCATCCTCCCCTGAGTGCTTTCCTCTACACCCTCTGTCTGCACCAGAGGGACTGAGCCGTTGCACCCTGACCGCTCCCTGGGATATTCTTGTCTCCCACGGGAGCTCTCCCGGGGTCTGTGCAGCTTAGCAGCACTTTTTCTTTCTGTTTAATGACCAAGGCTGAACACAGAAACAAATTCCTCTGGGCTTCAAGGGTTGATTTATCACCTCTGAGTATTACACAAACTTCTAGGTGTGTACTTGTTTTGTACTGGGGTTATGGAGTGAGTATGTGGCTCCCAAGGCTTTCCCAAAGTTCCTGAGTCCCTCTATTGGCAACCCAAATCCACAAGACCTTAATTCAGCCTTTACAGCTAAAGGTACAACCTACATCTGCAATGGAAGGAAATATGGGTTAGTCTGGTAAAATCCATGAGCAGGCTGTGCTCTGTAGCTGTTCAAGCTGCACAGCTGTCTCCCAAATGTTCATTTGACCTGAGGAGACAGTTTGAGTCCTCAAAGCCTCCACCTGTTCTGACAAGACCTGGGCCTTTGCAGGGGTCTGTCCTGGAGCTGGCCCTGAGATGGGGCTCCAGTGCATAGGATTGGCTTGACAGCAGGTATTGGGGGGCTACTGTAATATCAGCTCTGATGGTGTTTCTACCTTAAAATAATTTGCCATATATTTTGGGGTTTAGGCCCACTTCCTAAAGAAACAGAGCTATGAGGTATCACTGTTTGCTGCCTGTCCATATTCCTGACTGACTGGCCTCAAACCAGGCAGGGAGCAGACTTCTTGGCCCTGAGGGAGATGGCTCAGGGCAACTACCGGTGGTTTTACAGGAGTGTCCTGGATCATGTGTTCAGGTTGTTCTATGACAGGAACACTGCTTTCCTTTTTACCTCAAAAATAAGATAATCTCTGCTCGTGGAGGAGCTGTGGGGAAGGAGACTGGCCACTGTTGCCCATTGCCAGGTGCCACCTACACATCCCCACTGGAGCAGCTTCCATGTTCTCTTTTTTCATTCAGATGGTTTCCCCCTGGGATCCTGTGAGCTGTCTCAGAGCTGTCCTGCTTGGACATGGTCTCACTCCACAGGTGATAAGAATCTTGATGTACAACCTGTGTGTGGCCCCTTTGGCAGGGGTTGCCCCGTGCACCATCTCACTGGTGCCTTAGAACTGCCCCCTCCTCATCACCTTCTGATACACGGGGTGGGCACAGCTGCAGCCATGACAGGCCATAATCACCCTTTATGAGTGGCAGCTGCCTGCTGGGGTGTGGGCAGGAGTAGCACCACTCCCCAGCACCCAAACTCATTTTCACTTGGAGCTCCTCTGCTCTGAGTGCTTGGGAGAGCACTGACCCAAGAGAGCTCTCACTGTAGTTGAGCCCAGCCTTCCTAATGCTGACACATCTCCTACTCAGCCGTGGGGGGGGTCTCAGAAGCTGCTTTCCCAGTTTCTTTGTTGTTTGGTGAGCTTTGCTGGTGTTAATGGCTGCTCTGAAGGCAGATGCTGTGTTGGCTGAGTCACATCTTTCTGTTTTGAGGTGTGACATGCCTTGAAGACAGCACCGTTCATCAGATGTGATTTGGGCAGGAGCTCTCCGAGGGAGCTGCTGTTGTGAGTGATCTGTGCTGGGATGGGTTTTGCTTGTGAGTGAATCTCTCCTGTGGTTCTCCAGGCCTGACTGGTCTTACAGGCATGCTCAAGGTCCTACTGAAAGCTGAGGTTTCTGTTGTTGCCCGTACCACGTAATCAAAGCTCATTATCGACCATGCCCTCCTGGTACAACACTATATACCCATCCCTTCCTTGCTAATCTTCTCTGTGCTCTGTGTTAGCCCTGTCAGCAGCTGTCACATCATTCTGTCCCCACTGCCAGAGCAGTGCCAAGAGAGCACCACTAGCCTGCTTATCTGCTGACAGCAGGGGTAGGTGCCACACACAACTTGAGGTGGTCACTCTGACGCTGGTCACCCTCCTTATGTGACCCCCAAGCCCATGGGCAAGCCTTCTGTGGCCTCCCTGAGTCCCAGTGACCTCCACTCCACTGTGGAGAGAACAGTTCTGTGTCCCTGCACAGAACTGGGCACTGAGACACCGTCACATCACCTGGGGACAAAGGGCTTGAATCATAAAAAGTGCTGGACTTAGCACTGTGGCCAGGTGAAGCAGGTTGGTACCTGTGTGTTACCACTGGCCACGCTGTCAGAGTTTGCAAGGAACAGCCCCCGATGCTGCAGCACCAGCCCAGCGATGCTCAGGGACTCCTGCAGCCCAGGGGGAGCTGCTGGCTCTGCAGCAAAAAGTCCTGAGCACACCCCCAAACTGATGTTTCTGAACCCCAGATTTCTGTGTGAGGGGTAAACCATGATGATCAGAGGGATGGAGCATCTCTCCTGCAAGGAAAGGCTGAGGGAATTGGGTTTGCTCAGCCTGGAGAAGAGAAGCTTCAGGGTGACCTAATTGGAGCCTTTTAGTACCTGAAGGGAGCCAACGAGAAAGATGGAGAGAGACTATTCACAAGGGTCTGGAGTGACAGAACAAGGGGGAATGGCTTTAAACTGATATAGAGTAGGTTTAGATTGGCTGTTAGGAAAAAATTCCTTACTGTGAGGGTGGTGAGGCCCTGGCACAGGTTGCCCAGAGGAGCTGTGGCTGCCCCATCCCTGGAAGTGTCCAAGGCCAGATTGGATGAGGCTTGAAGCAACCTGGGCCAGTGGAAGGTGTCCCTGTCCACGGCAGGGAGGTTGGATTGAGATGAGCTTTAAGGTCCCTTCCAACCCCAACCATTCCATGGTTCTGTAAGGATTTGCTGTTACTCAGAACTGTTCTCTCCCAGCTGGTGACACAAAGCATGTCTAAGTGCAGGGACTGTACCACCAGTGGTTCTGCTGGTAAAGGTGCTGTATGAGGGAGGTATTGCTCGGGGAATGGGTCTGTATGGGGGCAGGGAACAGCTCTGCCATCCTACACCCTCTTCCACCCCAGGAAAGCAGCCAGCTCCCCACCTGACTTCTTCCAGGCTGGCTACATTTGCGAGCCTGAGCTCTGCCTGCCTTTATTTCCCCCTCAGTTGGGCAGCTCGGGGCTGTTTGCGCGCACAAACCTGGCAGTGGTTTTCAAATCACACATATTTTTTTCCCTCTGATTGTTTTTTCCAAAGCTGACTCTGGGAATGGAAAGAGATGCTAAATCTAAAAAGCTGATGTTTCCGGAAAACTCATTTCTTTCCTTTGAAAGAATCAAATGTGACGTTGGCAAAGAAGTCTCCAAAGGGTCATTAATGTCCAGGAAGCTGCTCCACTTCCACGCCTGCTTTAGCAAAGGGCTCTGCGGCTCATTCAGTCCTGATGGGCTGATGAACGTCCGCTGCAGTACGAGCTGCAAAGGTGTTTCGTTAGTGAAATGGCTCCAAGATCCATCCTTTATTTCTCCCTCCGTGGGCATGAGACTCCTGGCAGGGCCACATCTTGCCAGAGCAACCAGCAGGAAAGCGGCACCGCAAAGAGTCTGAGCTCAAGATGCTTTTCCTTGGCAGTAAGAGCCCGAGGGAGAGCATCTGGTTTCATGTCAGAGCTGTCTGAAACCACAGGCCCTGCCAGGTTTTGAGCTAAAACTGTAAATCAGACCAGAAGGGGGGCTCTGGCCTGGGCTACAGCCCACGTGGTCCTTCCACCTCTTCTGCAGGTCCCCTTCACTCTCGCAGTATGTCTGAATGGGGACAGAAGTGAGACAGGTGATCTTTCTGTGGGGTTTGAGTTTCAGAACCAAAGCTTTGCTTAGTTTTCATTTGAACTGAGACCCCTCGCTCTGGGCTGCTGGTGGAAGGGGAGGTGGAGCAGACCTTGCCCTTGGTGTTTATCCTTGGCCAAGGCTCAGGTCCTCAGGGGAGCCTGGAGCTGCTGTTGCTGGACAATAAGAAGGGCTGGAGGCTGGAAAGCTGCATTTGTCTTGCCTTCCTACCTGAGCTGTGCAGCTGGGCTGGAGGTCGGGATCAGGGCCAGAAATAGCATTTGCTCCACTGGCAGACGGACACAGTTCAAGAGGAGGGTGCAAACAGGATGTCAGACCTACCTCTGATGGGCTCCCCGGCAGCATCAGCCTGTCCTGCTGCAAGGGATGATTCTGGCTCCACAGGCATTCTGGGAGCTGCCAGCTGGAGCTGGGAGCAGCCCAGAGGATGCACTGCCAGACCCTCAGGTTTGCTTGGGGGAAGCAGCCCTTGAGCTCACACATCCCCCTTTGGCTCCCAGCTGAAACCTGTGCTCCAGTCAGTGCTGCCAGATCCAGAAGGAGGCACAGGCTGGGCAGCCACTGCTGAGCTGTGTAACGTTAGACAGAGCCTCTGATGTGCTGCTTTCATAACCAGTCTCACCCTAAGGCAATGCAGGGGGAGGGCAGACACGAGGGGGTGGTGAATTCTGGGCTGCTTCACAGGACATCTGTCATGCCATGACGAAACGCTGTGCTCGTGTGTGTCCCCGGCTGCTGAGCACTCGCCACCTCTCCCTTCAGGATGTTCCAGCACCGAACAGCTCGCTCCTCGCTGACAACGGTATTGGTGCGATCCTTCCTTCCACGGGGAGCCAGCCAGGGTGTCTGCTACAGGATGGGAAGAGTTGGGATCGGGGCAGTTACTGGTGGTGGGATGGGGCAGAGGGGAGAGCACGGCCAGGGGAGCAGCCTGCCACGCGCCGTGCCTGTGCAAGGCACCGGCTTTTGCTTTCGAGCGCTTGTAGTGGAGCCGAAAACCACAGGAAACCTTAGATGTGCCCGTGTCGTGAATTTGTAACTAAACACATGGCTGCAGGAGGCGTGGAGAGCCTGGCTTTGGAGCGGGACTAAATATAACTCAGAGAAAGCTAACGTGTGTGCTCCATGGGCTGGGACTGCCCTGCTGTGTCACTGCTGTCCTTGGGCAAAGGTGGGAGAGGGGACATCCCCCAGGGCTGGCTGTGGTCAGCAGAGCTGCAGGTAATGGCACTGAGGATCCAAGGCAGGGTGTGCCAGGCAGCAGAGGATGCCTGGACACACTGGAGAACAGGGCAGGATAGTGCAGCCAAGCTTCCCAAGGGGGCCTGTTTTTTGCTGCTAGCCCTGCTTGCGATGCCAAAAGATTTGGGGTTAGGTTTTCTTTCGTGGCTACAGGTGTTTCTGAATCACTGAGTCTGTGTCTCACGTGTTTCACTTAGTCTAGGGGGTTTGGTTTTTGATGATTTCTGCGGCTTTTGATAACCTATGAGACAGAGCAGCACATCTTCTTGAGGGGCTGTGCATCCCCTCGTTGACTGCCTGCAGGGAACAGCCTGAGTCACTGCACTCCACTGAGTATGATGGGTTAAAGTGACTCACCTGGATGGACATGTCTCTGTTCCTCTCTGTTGGACTTTCAGTCTCACCCCAGTGGCCTCACAAAGGGCTAAGCTTCAACTCCTGCCATTGGAGCTAAGAGGGAAGTTCTCTAACCCTAACCCTAACCCTAACCCTAACCCTAACCCTAACCCTAACCCTAACCCTTTTCTTGGGACAGGGATGTGCTTTCCTGCAGAGATGGATTGTTCCTCCAGCGGAGGCAACCCCATGGCTGTACCTGGCCGTGCTTGTCGTATCAGCAGAATGGAACAGGAGAGGGAGGTGGGCTGCTGGAGGGCTGGGACGTGGCCCAGGTGGCCTCCTAGGTCTCAGCTCTGGTGCTGGTCAGGCTGGATTCCCCTGCAACCTGTGAAGGCTTTTGGGTGTTTGCTGGCAGTGCATTGGCAGCTCTTCCAAAAATCCCCCATCGCTGTGGGTGGGGAGGCTGTGGCTGTGTCATGCCTGGCTCTGGGGTGCTGGGAGGCACGTGGTCAGGTGAGCCCTCCCTAGGGTAGGACATGGGCCCACATAGTCCTGAGCCTGATCCAGGGACCTTTGGGACTGCAGGGGATCAGCCTGACTGCTGCTAGTCCATGGTATTTTTAAAGCAATCTAACAAGGGCTGAGCGAGCGTGGATCCTCCTCCAGGGAGGTCAAGAAGCGCAGCTGGGTTCTTTGTGCAGTAGGGGCTGATGATCCTACAGGGGCCAGTGATGTGCTGACGGTACAACCCGGTGGTGCCCACCCAGCTGTAGACAGGACCCTCCAGACACATCCAAAAAGCAAAGAGGTTAATGTGTGGTCTGCTGAGAGCCACCTCGTCACAGGGCCTTTGCTGTCTGTCCTGCCAATGACAGAAAGGAGAGGGCATCAGTGTGGTGTCCCCAGCATTCCTGCTGGCTGTGAGGACAGGGGAGGGGACAACCCTGGAGGAAGGTGACTATTTCTTTGTGCACACCTGGGCCAGAGCAAATGGAGACCCTCTGCTTAGGAGGAAGGAGGTTTAGTGGGATGAGCAGGGGAGGATGGAGAGGTGAGGAGGGAGGCAGAGGCTGGAGGATCCCAGCCCTGGCGACATCACCCTGAAAGGGGACAGCACTTCATCTCGTATTACCTCAGATGAAATAGAGCAGGAAACTGCTCTAGTAAAATAAAAAAATCCCTGTTTCAAAAAGCAGGGTCTCCCCACCTCTGGGTCCCCATGGACTGCTGCCCTGCAGAGGAGGGGCCTGAGGAGGGATTGGTGCTCAGCCAGGTCCTGCTCACGCTGTCTCCAGCCCCCTGGTAGTTTGGAAAAGGACGATGAGGCTGCAAAGCCCTTCCATCCATGGGTTTATCAGCCAGTTTCCACAGTACTGTAAATGCAAAGTTCTTCATTTTTAAGAATATAACCGGATGGTTCTCATAACTGCCTCAAACTCTTGAGGAAGGTGGCTTTTGAGTCACTAAGGTTTTTTTCACTATAAATCTCATAGTTACTGAAACCTGAAGGGAGAAATACGACTTCTCTCCTTCCCTTTTAATTTTTTTTTTCCCTGCAAACGAAATAAAATCCAGCTGATGCCATGGGTATTTTAAGAATTGCACAGAGGAAGTGGAGATTTGCAGCTCTGCAAAGTAGTGGGATGAATGCAGAGAAGTCTCTGGTCTTGCTGAGCTGGCAGACAGCAAAATAACCAGTTATGGGATGAAATGTGTCTGCTGCAGGGAAGGGAAGAGATCCAAGTGGGGAGGAGGGGGAACAGAAAGCAGAGAAACCCTCACGGGTGTGATCAGAGAACTGGGAGGCTGCTGCCTCTCGCCGGCACTTTTGCAGGGCTTTGTTTTACACCCCGCGCCGCCCTATTTCCCCTCAGCTCAGCTACCACCGCCCCACGGGCGTGTGAGGGCTGGGGCCGTGAGGGGGGCCAGGCTGAGGTCCCTGCTCAGCTCAGGCACGGGCACGAGGAGCAGGAGCGAGCCCCGAGTTCGGCAGCATCATGTGCGGGCCCCGGTGCGGTCCCGCAGGGATCTGCCCTAGGGATCGGTAGGAAGCGCTGCGTCCACATCTCACCTGCTGCACCCAGCTGGGCCTGACCTGGCCCGACCTGCCGCTGCCTCCTCCCTCCTCCTCCTCCTCCTCCTCACAACGTGCCTGCCGGGAAGGCCCTGTGCCCTAAAAGGAGCAGTGTTCCTGGGAGCTGGAAGGTCACACGGGAAGGTGAGTGCCGCCCGGATCCAAACTGCTTTGGGACAGGGTCCTTCCTTTGGTTCCAGGGCCAGGCTGGGGAGGTCCTACCTCAGCCTTCTGGGCGGGGGTTCGCAGGTGAAAGGTCTGAGTTTGTCCACAAGGGCCAGTGCAGACTCCAACCCCAGAAATGGAGACGATTCTCCTTACTTTTGCCAGGGATCAGTCATTTTGGGAGAGGTGTGGAAGGCAGAGAGGGCTGTCTGTAGTGGGGGGCTCTGATGTCTGGTGCTCCCCTTCCTCTGGGTCAGCAGCAAGTCCTGTTTGCTGCATTGGGATCTCGGGACCAGGCACAGTTAATGCTGAAGGTCTGGTCCCAGGGGACTCAGTGAAGTCCCCTTGGCTGAGTGTCCTTGCGTGAGACCCCAGGGCAGCAGTTCAAACCTGAGAGAGGGAACCTGGCTTGCCTGGATCCATGGATGAGCCAGGGGGGCTGCAGTGCAGCTCAGACACTTCTCTGTGCCTGCCATCCATCCCCACACAGCTCCTGAGCAAGCCCTGGGCGTGGGGGCGGCTCGTGTGGCACGTGGGGGGTCAGGGCTCAGTGGCACAATAGGTGACCTGTAACCAGGGTCTTTAGCCCTGTGGTCTGTGACCAGAAGGGGTGGCAACAGCAATAATCCATCAGGAAGGGACTTGTCCCTGAAGGCAGAGGATGCAGGGACATCTGTCTCCATCTTCTCCAGGGAAGGAGTTGTCAGAGCATCACAGCATCACGTCCCAGTGTTTTGTGTCTGGTCTCCCAGGGGATTTATGGCAGCTGTGTCCTGGGAAGAGTGGGGCAGGCAGGCACACAGGAGGTGAGTGGGGATTGATCCGGTCTCAGCAAGCCAGGAAACCTCCTGGTGCAGTGATAGGGATCCTGCCACACCCCAGATTTCTGGGTGTCAGTGGGTGACATCTCCCAGGGCTCTGACACCAGCACTGTGGTCTCCGTGGTGTGTGCCTGCAGTTCCACACATCCTCTGCTAAAATGGGTTTTCACCCAAATCAGCAGCTCTAAGTGTGTCTTTGGAGCTCCAGAGGATCGTTGTGTTCCTGCAGTTTCTTGTAGCTTCTAGGTCGTGTTCAAGGAATGCCCCTGGCCGGGTGATAGGCTTCATCCCCCATGGTCAGACTTCCCAGAGGGGCCTGGGTTGGGTCTTTGCTCCCTGACACTCTCTGCTCAGCGCAAGAGGTGCCAAGATCAGGTCATTTGACATACACCAGCCTGGCTTCATTAATGTCACCCAAAAACCACCCAGGCACCTTGGCTGGGGAGCAGCCTCCATGTCCACAGGAGGCAACTGTCTGGAAACGCTCTGCACAAAGGCAGAATTTAGTCCCTGGCTACAGAAAAGGCTCTTGCAGCTTCAGATTCTTCCCGTCCACGTGACTGGGGTTGAGTTTGTGTTGGGGTGACTGCAGGGCCAGTGGCTGTCGGGAGAGCCCTGGTGAAGCCCAGGAGGGATGGGCAGGCAGCCCTGTCTGTCGTGGCCGGGGAGGGCAAATGGGGTCCTGCTGTCCAAACTGCTCCAAACTGGGGCTGATGTGGTCCAACCCTTCCCATCCTCATCCCTCCTCCTCCTTTGGCAGCCCTGGTACCCTCACCCTTGGGAGCAAAGCAGGCAGAAAACAACCCCAGTGAAAAGGGGTGATTTTCTGCTTATTTGGGTTCCTGTGTCAGGCCAAATGAGAACCAGTGGTGGGAACCTGGCAGGAACCAGACTGACCTCAGTCTTCTTCACCAGCCTGTTTCTGTGTATGTCCTTTCATGCCTCTTATACGACACTTACCCATTCTCCTACAGGCAGTGTGACTGGACTCTGAACATGCCAGGGACCAATTTTTGTTATTTTATGTTGAATTTTCTTAGGAGGCCCAAGCACTCAGAGTGTCCATGTGGACTGTGGATTCAGTCTCAGCTGCTCTTTGCTGAGAGTGAGGAAACGAGCACTTTTTAAGCAGACAGGTGAAGAGAGAGCCAAAGTTTCTCAAGCAGGAAGAGCTCACATTGATCTGGTCCTATTGAGCCCTTTGCTAAATTTGGAAACTGAGCGTTGTCACACAGGTCTCACGTTTGGCCACCAGCTCCCCTCCCACGCGCAGGCAGGTAGGATGCGGATGTGGAAAACCACGGACACATTTAGCACGGGCTGTTTCCTGCGGCAGGCAGAGGGCAGAGGAGCCGGGAGTGCAGCTCCAGCTCCACCTCTCGGCACAGAGGCTTCGGGTGTCCCACGGCTTCGGTGAGCCCAGTGCCTCCCCCAGCAGGACATTTAATTGTGAGGATGGCAGTGCCAGCCTGCTCATCCTCTCTGTGATGCTGCTGTGTGGCATTTGGTGCTCTTACGCAGGCAAGGGATCAGGACAACCATTCCCTTTCCTTCTGTAGCCAGTGATTCAGGGGCGTGATCTGCAAGTTTTGAAATGAGGAGGATTAACTGATGTTCTTCTCCTCTGGCCCAGATCATGGCATACCAGGGGTCCCATCCCAGTTCTGCCTGCAGAAGCAGAGCCTCATTTGCCCCAGACACACAGCCAGTGCTCGGTGTGGGCTGTCAGTGCTGTGGTCAGCAGTGGCCGGGGTGTGAGGGCATCCTTGCTGTGCTCACTGCTCTGCTCAGCACCTCCAGGAAATCAGCTGGTGCCTGAGCTGGGCACTGTGGGTGCCAGGGGAAGGCAGGTGACTGTGTCACAGACAGGAACAGCCTGTGGGCAGCATCAGCGTGGGGTACAGAGGGGGAAATGGTTTCCTGACCTTGATAAATACCCTCTGCCCTGCTCTGCATCTCTGCTGCCCCCCAGCATGGTCCCCGTGGGGGAAAGGGCACATCCATCACTACAGCAGTACCAGTGTGCCACAGAGATGCGATTCTGAGCTATCAGGCATCAAGCTGAGCTCGAGGAGACTTTGTATCTGCTCCCTGCTCCCAGCCCCGGACCAAGCTGCCTGCCAGCTGTGCAGGCAGGGGCAGGGATGTGGCTGTAACAAGTCCCTGGCCTGCAGATGGACCCCTGTCCTTGCTGTCAGCCGTGCTGGGAGCTGCCCCCGCGGTGCTGCTTGGCAGGCAGTGGAAATCCTCCAGAGTGACTCAGTGCCAGATCCTTTATCCAGCCCCGGGGTCAGAAATAGAGGCCACAACGGGCTGTTATGGGTTCAGCAGACTTCACGTGCAGCAGGAAACCTTTTAAAGGGCTTCTGGAAGCTGCTGTGAGCAGGATGCTCTCAGGGCTCGAGTGGTGTGTGGCCATGGCACTCACCCACATGCCCATCCACCTCCTCCTGCAGCTGCTGAGCCGTTGGATTTGGTGATGGATATTTGCAGATTTAGGAACTACCTGGGTAGAGTTAGGTTTTAAACCTACAAATTAAATAGAGCAGATCCTAAATGGAGCAAAGACAAGTGTGGGCTGATGGTCTGACTGTGCTTGGAGGGATTCTGAGGGCTGATGGCATTGTCGATGCCTGTGCTGCTTTGGGGCATGATGGAGGTGGGCTCCCTGTTACCAGCCATAAATGTGGGTGTGTCAGGGAAATCACAGAATTCAGAGCTACGGCCTGGTTTTGGGTTTTGGTGGTTTTTTTTTTTGTTTGTTTGTTTCTTTTTTTGTTTTTTTCCCACTCCCAAAGGCAAGAAGAGAAGATAAAACCTGCAGGCTGGAAGAGCCTCAATCTAGAGATGCTGGAAGCCGTGTTGCCGCTCACGCCGGCTGTAAATACAGGCACCAGAGTCCTGCGGTTGTTGCTGTGCCCTTGGACGGGGAGGTGGCAGAGGGACATGCACTGGGGAGATGCTGCTTCGCTGGGGGCACTGGGGGGGCAGGAGCAGGAGGGGCCAGGAGGACCCAGCTGCGGGTACGTGGCTGCAGCTGAGCATCTCTGAGGGGATGTTTTGCACAGAAAGCACCGGTGTCTCCTCTGCTCCCCCATGGCTGCCCTGTGCTGGCTTCACAGCCTGGTTGTAGTTGTGTCACAGGCAAATATCCCTTCCTTCCTCCTCAGCTCTTAGGCTTATTTTTTTTCCTTTCTTAGGAGAGAACAATACCGGAGGGCAAGGGAAGCTGTCTGGCTCCAGGCTGGCTTCCCTCTGCAGTGTTAACTGTCCCCTGAGCTTTCCTCGGGGTTTCTTTCTCTGGGATGCTGGATCAGGATGGCAGTGGATCAGGATCAAGCATAAAAAATTCATGGATATTAAGGCTTTTTTTTGGTTGTTTCTTTTTCTTTTTTTTTTTTTTTTTTTTTTTTTTTTTTTTTTTTTTTCTAGTTGGACTTTGCATTTCAGATTCAGTTTGACTTAAATTGAACGTTTCTTCTTAAATCCTGGCGAGGGTGAGTTTCCTGATCCTGCCCTTCTCAGCGATGCTGATGCTCATCCTTGGGGATGTCCTTGCTGTGGGAGACTTTGGGGGCCAAATATTCAGATGGGTTCAGCTTTGAGCTGATGGTTTCTCCAGCAAAACACAGCCCGTGCTCTCCCTAGGCCTCCCTCCTGGACACCCTCCCCGCCGGGGTCCCGTGCCCACAGTGTCCTGATGACTTTGTGCTCCCTCCCAGGTTTCAGGCTGACCCTGCTCTCCAAAGCCATCCTGAGCCATGTGTGCCCTAATGTTTTGCAGGCAAGCCGCCGGGCCCCAGGCCATGCCCGAGAGGAGTGAGGAGCAGCCGTGCACTCACCCCTGCGCAGCCGCCCCAGCTCGGCCATGGACAGCACAGGTGGGTGATGCTGAGCCCCCCACGGTGCTGGGCTGGGGGGATCCCCATGACTGAACCCCCAACCACCTTCTTCTGCCTCAGTCACCCTCCAATAAAACCCATGGATGCCTGAACTGGGCAGACCTCGCTCTTTGCAAGGAGTTGGCAGATGCTGCTGGATAGGTGGAAGTGAGGCACGAAGCAGTGGAGGGGCAGCCAGAAGATTGCTGTGGTGGGGTACTTTGAAAGCCCCACGACTGGCAACCCTTCTCATTTGAGTTTTAAAGCATTTTGTGTTTTATTGTATTTTTTTGGTGTCCATTTTCCCTCCCACGTTTTATTTTCACGCCTTTTCATGGGGTGGTGTTGATCTCCCGGCACCCCGAGGTCAGGATGTCACTGCTGAAAAATTTTATTTCATTTCTGAGCCACTACTGTTTGTTGCTGGTAGGCTGAGCCTGTTTTTAGATCAAAGCTCCTCTTGTTTGTGTTGCAGCAATCTCTTTGATGCTCCCTGTGAAGAAACTTGAGCGTATCTCAGCTGAGGTTGCTTTGATTTAAAAGGAGAGGACAGTATTTATATCAATGCCCAGGAAAAGCTTCCCCTAGTAATTACAAACATACACAAATGAAAAGAACAGGAAATTTCAAACAGTCCATTACTGTGTAATCCCTGAGTGCAAAACCAATAAACAGAATAGTGAAACTGAGGAGCTTCACAAAATCACCGGAGAGAAAACAAAAAAGGAAGGAAAATACAAGTTTCTGAGACGTTCCCCCAAATTACACTTCCAAAATGAGGAAAATCCTGCCTCAAAGGACACTTTTGCACTGTAGTTTCTCCCTATGTGGGCACTATGACGTGAACTGTGCTCCCCTTGGGCTCACACAGAGCTTCATCAGCACGTGCCAATAATTGTGACCCGAAGTGTGTGGCTCTTTCCTGACACACATTGAGGCTCTTCCAGCCTGGACTGAAGCCCCAGCAATAAGTGCTCTGCAGAAGCCTGGATTGAATGAATCCTCCCTACAAGGGAGGATTCCTAAAGTGCTCCTGGGGAGAACTGTTTTGGCTGCTGGGGCGTACTCAGGAATAGGCCATCCCAATTATTTTAAATTTTGCATTTCCCCGTTGTCTTTTGTACAGAGCTCATGTCTGCTGCCCCTATTCCCTGATCACCATCTCTTTGGACCCTTGGCACTGCAGGCTTGGGCTTGCAGAGGGAAGGAGTGGCTCCTGTGTCTGGCTGTGATGTTTCCCTGAGAGCTGGGCATGAGGCAGCAGCAGAGATGCTGTGAGGGGCAAAGTGCTCCTTCTCCTGCTCAACACCAGCAGGAATGTTGGGGGGCCACATCCTCTCTCCAGAATGATGACCCTCAACCACCACTAAAAGCCACAGCAGAAGACCAAAAAAACATCCGGTTTTTGCTTCAAACCCATCCTGAGGTGGTGCGTGGGACGAAGGACTGGATACTCAGAGCTGCCCCGTTCCCTGTGTGATGAGGTCTGGATGGTCCCCTGCCCACAGGAGCACTCAGTGGAGATCACAGAACCACAGAATCACAGAATGTCCTGAGCAGGAAGGGATCCACAAGGATCATCGAAGTCCAACCCCTGGCCCTGCACAGGAAATCCCAACAATCCCATCCTGTCCCTGAGAGCGTTGTCCAAACGCTCCTTGAGCTCTGGAAGCCTTGAGGCCGTGCCCACTGCCCTGGGGAGACTGGGAGATGCCCCTGCTGGTCCGAACCTTCAGCTGAGCTGTAAAATCCCCCCAGTATTTTCCTGGTTTCCTTCCTGTAGCTGCCAACCACCAGCTCCCAACACACCTCCCCAGTCACCGTTCCTCATGAAGCCCAAAGCCTGTTCCACCAACTCAACCCTCTCCTTCAGGAGCCAAGGGAGGAGGTTTGGAGGCTGTGGTCCTTGAGTGCAGCTCTAGATCTTGAAGTGAGTGCCCTTCTGCTCTTGCTCTGATGTCAGGGAAAAAGGAAATGTGGCAGAAGAAGGTGTGGAGGGAATGAGAAAATACAGCCGCAAAACTGGGCAGGAAATGTGGTGGCAATGACACCAATCCCAAAAGGCAATCCCATGTGGATGAGACAACTCTGACCAGGCAGTATTAGTCTAGAACCCCCTTCGGAACTGGATAAATTGCTCCTTGCATCCTTGCCAAGCAGGCAAGACCCACGTGGTTGCTGCTGGCAGTTATCTGGATCCCACCAGTGAACATGGAGACAGAAACCTGCCCGAGGAAAAGGCCCTGGGATACAGTTGCCACAAACATCTGAGGTCCCTGGAAGTGTTTAAGCCCAGGTTGGATGGGGCTCTGAGCAGCCTGGGATAGCGGAAGGTGTCCCTGCCCATGGCAGGGGGTGGAATGAGATGACCTTTAAGGTCCCTTCCAACCCAAACCATCCTGGGATTCTGTGATCCTCCCCTGGACCACGCCATGTTCTGCCTGCTCCAGCCTGAAATTTCCTACAGCGGGAGAACATCAACTAAAAATATCCAACTTTATTTAGGGCTTTTTTTTTTTTTTTTTTTTTTTATTACAGAATCGTTTTGCTGGTGGGGAAAGAGCAGCTCAGTGTAAGGAGGGACACAAGGCAGTGCCGTGGTGGGGTACAGGGACCTTGCAGCCTGCCTGTCCTTTACCCACATGCTGATTTTTGAGCATGGCCAGTCAGCTGTCACCCAGTGAGCTCCTGCTCATGAGCCCTCAGCCCACTACGAGTCATACCCCGAACTGGGGCTGAGGTTGTACAACTTATTTTTGGCCGAGAGCAGGATGCAGTTTGGTTTCAACGAGCACAAAGTGCGTGTGATGGTTTCCAGGCAGAAGCACCGACCCAGAGTCCCTCCCTGGGGAAGCAGAAGGTGCTCCAGGCCCAGGGGTGGGTGGTTGCATGTCAGGGAGAGGCTGTGAGGGGTCACAGGTGAAGGCAGGAGGGGACGTGCCAGCCTGGTGACTCTGCCTGCGTTTTAGGGGGTGAACTGCTGGTGTGGGCAGCAGACCTTGTTGCAAGAGTGCTCCTTGTGATGGGTGTGAGGCTGAGGCTGAATCCGTGCAGTGCCAAAATGCAGAAGTGTTTCTGCTCGTTCCTGGTGCCACGTTGTGGTTTAATTTTGTTAGTTTCTATATTTAAGGTGTGATTTTTTATCGAGCAGGGGGAGAGGAAGGCTCTGCAGAGCTCATGTGTGAACATTCCTCTGCAAAGCCTCTCTACCACCAAGCCCCTGCAGGAGCACTTTGCTCTCCAGTAGGGCTCCGGGGACCACCGGTCCGTGGCTTGGCATTCCCACCCAGCTCCAGCAGCTCTACTGTGTTTCCACGGAGGTTTTCAGGGTTGAAACCTGCTGAGACAGCCGCCCTGCGGGCTGTGGGGAGGGTGCAGTCCCTGAGTTCACCCAAAGCAGTGCCCACTCCCTCGGGGTTGTCCCGGTCTGGCTGCTCACGCCCTCTTTGTCCCCGCAGAGGTGGAGTCGGACATCCTGCGCCGGGTCCGGACGCTGCTGCGAGAGCTGGACGGGCACCACCCGGCCTGCCAGTGTGACCGAGGTGAGACACAGCCCTGGCACCGCCCCTGGGTCAGGGTGACGCCGAGCAGCTTCACGAAATCACCGGAGAGAAAACAAAAAAGGAAGGAAAATACAAGTTTCTGAGACGTTCCCCCAAATTACACTTCCAAAATGAGGAAAATCAAACAAGTGCCCGCTTGGGGCCTGCTTGTTTGGCCCCAACACCTCCTGCTCCCCTCTCTCAGGCCGTGCCAGGGTGGGGGGCACGGTGGCTTCCCCTCCCTGGTGCTGCTCTGCCCTCCCTAAGCTGCTCTTGGAGGTGCCAAATCTTTGCTGAGCTCCTGGTGACCCTGGGATCAGCTCAGCTGCTCAGGGCATGGTGCTAACACACCAAGGTTGTGGGTTTGATCCCCTCGTGGGCCATTCACTTAAAAGTTGGACTCAGTGACCCTTGTGGGTCCCTTCCAACCTGGAATATCCTGTGATACTGTTGTTCTGGGACTGCCGTGCACCATCCCCAGCTGTTTTCATCATCCTCTGCATGGCTTTTACATCCTTTCCACCCTACACTCGCCCAGGGGATCCAGCATTCAGCTGGGACATAAATGCAGAGCTCCCAGATCTGATGTTGACTCCTGGCTCATCCCTGTCCAACTCACTCAGCACTCTGAACTGGAGTTTCTCTCCATGGGGATGTTGTTTTGCCACGCACTGCTCAGCTCCTTACTGGAGAGTCACTTGATTTCTCTGTGTTATGGATTTGGAGAATGAAACTCTACCTGAGCCAGCCACTGGACTGTCACAGCCTTAGGAAACCTCATTAATTTTGAAAAACTGATTTTTCTTGGAGCACGTGGGGTATTTTACAGTTAATTAAGTTTGATTTTGTCAGGAATGAGCCTTGACATCCTCAGGACTGAGATGCTTTGCAGTCCTTGCTCTGAGTGCTGTTGACAGGCAGCATACAGGTGCTGTGTGCTGGGGACCAGCAGGAACCCAAACTCCATCCATTTTCACTCGTGGCAGGCTGTGAAAATAGGCAGTGATGAACAGAGCAACAGAAGCAACAGGAAACAAACTTCACGTCCACTGCCCTGCCTTGCTGTTCTCCAGCCCCCACAGTCCTTTGTGGGGACCTTTGTCCAAAGATTTCCCAGTACTGGAGATACAACACTTCAGTGCTGCATCCAGAGCCAGGGCAGCAGCCTGGCTTGTCCCTTGCAGAGGGACAATGATTGAAGCAGAGGGAAGACAAATCTGGTTTAGCTCTGATAGTGATCAGCATCCCAGTGGGTGTTTTTTGCACCAACAGTGCCCAGGTCTCCTGATTCCTCTGTGGAACACTCTGATCCCTCACTGCTCTGCTTGGCAACCTGACCTTTCCTGGCTTTCACTTCTCAGGGATGCTGCGATGGACCCTGCATAAAAAAATCGACCAGAACCCCAGTAACAGCTCTGTCCTGGTGAGGATCCTGGTGAAGGAGCTGGAAAGGGTAAGTACCACCTCAGATACGTCCCCTGAGTGCCAGGCTTGGCCCCTCCATGGCACGTGTCCTCCTGGGTGGGCAGAGGGATGGGGACTCAACTCCACCTCAAACAGGAGTTTTTAGGGGCCTTGAGCCTGGCTGGGGACTGTGGCTCAGTACAGAGTGTAAAACCCTAGAGGACACCAGGGCAGAGCTGTAGCTTGTAGCTGATGTCTGCAGGGGCCAGGGTTTGTCCCAGAAGTGATGGTGAGCCATGGGCAGAGCCAGGAACCTCCCCAAGCTCCTCAGTGTCACGGCAGCCAAGCCCTCACAGTTTGCAAATAGTGATCAATACCTCCAACCACCCCAGATCTCCCACTGGCTGTGGTCACGGGTAGAGTGGAAAATACTCCTCCACATCACCCATTGTGATGAAACACCTTACCCAGCGTCCTGTCCTGGGAGCACAGNTCATGCCACCCCACCGGCTGTGATCACAGGTAGAGTGGAAAATACTCCTCCACATCACCCATTGTGATGAAACACCTTACCCAGCGTCCTGTCCTGGGAGCACAGGTGGAAACCTGTGGTGGGTTTTTGGTTTAATTGATTTATTTTGTCCTTTTCTGGTCTTGTATAAACCTTCAGCACCCTCAGCATCCTGGTTTGAGCTGGTTTGCAGTGTGCTGAGGTGTCATGTGTAGAAGCAGCACTTTTTCTGTCTTATGTGCCTGCCTCATTTCACCCAGTGCCCTCATTCTGGTGCAGGGAGGATCAGCTCATTCCCCTTCTCCTCCTCCTCCTCCTTCTCCTCCCCCTCCTCACCCCACTGATGAGCCCACACTCCTCATCCTCTGTGCATAAACCTCCCTGTACCATTTTCTCAGCATTTTTACTAATTTCTCCTTCTGACCTGGGAGGATGGAGCAGCCCTGCCGAGGCTGCCACCTCCCTCCCTCAACACATGCCACACACACGGGCTATGCCAGCCCAGTGCAGATCCCTCTGCACACATCCAGCAGTTATTCCCAATCCCAGATTTCTGCCTTTTAGCAGCTCTGAGGCTACTTGCAGGCTGTCTGTCTCATGCTCTGGCAGTTCAGCTTCCATCAGTGCCTTGGGAAGGGATTTTATCCAGCAGCTTTTGTAAATCCAGAGAGACAGGAACACCCACATCACCCTTGGCTGTGGATACAGGGATTTCCCCTGGGAATTGAGGGCTGCTTTCCTCTACTAAAGCCACGGCAATCCTCCTTCATAGCCGTTATCACTCTGCTACTCTTATCTTTCCTTGCCCAGCAGGGGCGTCAGTGCTCCTGGTTTGTAATTCCCTTCATCTCCCTGAAGCTCTTCCTGGAAATCTGTGTCACTTGTTTGGGTTTTATTATTTTTTCACTCCTCTGGTGCTGCAGCAGCTCTGAGCCATCAGTACCAACCATCAGTACCATAATTTAGCAATTTCATGCTTGAGTTCCTCCAGGGCAAATATCAACTGGTCTCAGCAATTCAGTGTTATTCATTTCATTGATCATTTCTAAAGCTTTGCTGCCATCACTTCCATTTAACTCAGATCCATCAGCCCTGAAGAAAGGTGCTAGAAATATCTTTGTAGTGGAAATACCTTTCCCAAGTTTGTCCCTGGGCATTCCTGTTGCTGGAGCTGTTGTTAGAGCCAGACCAGGCTGCAGGGAGGGGCTGGAGCTGTGTCGGCCAGAGCATCCATCTGGTTGCCCATGGGCCAGGATGGGATGCAAGAACAGCTCTCCTCCCTGTTCACTCTGGTCCCACACCCACCAAATGTAGCACAGACTTTTCCCGGAGGTTTTGGTTTTCCACATGAGCTTCTGCAACAGAAAGGAGGTCAGTTAGAAACCTTTGCTCTCCCTCTCCCACCGTGGCTCTGTGGTCCATGCACCCTCCAGGGACACCCTGCCCACCCTAAAAGCCTGTAGGGGAATCCCAAACCCCACCTTGATCCAGGGATCACCCCCCCTAAGCCAGGACAAATACCTTGTGTGTCTGAGCTGCTGAGAGACAGAACCCAACCCATCCTGGGGGCTCTGGGGGCTCATTCCCAGGGCTGGTGCCCAGTCAAGGACCCTGCAGGGATCTGACTGTTCCTTCTGCTTCCACAGGCAGAGCGGGGTGACTTCAGGCATTACATCATCCCCTTGCTGCACACCCTGATGTACACCTTGATCAAGGTAACCTACTGTGGGCCTTGCTGGGGCAAGAGCCAGGGAAATCAGAAGCCACAGGAGGGGCCACTTGAAGTGACTCAGAACCTGCTCCTGTGCTGGAATAACCCAGTACCTGCCCAGCAAAACCCTGGGACTGCCATGGGCAGACTCAGTTGGGTATTTCCCAGGGTGCTGTTTGGTGGCTGAGACTCTGTCCTCTGTGACATGCACAGGAGTGACAGGTCCTTCCAGCTGACCCACTTTGCTGGAGGAGTTTAGGCGCCTGGTGGTGCAGGAAGCCACAACCTGGCAAAAAAAGTGCCCACATCCTTCAGTGGTCATTGCTGGAGGTTTCCAAACATTTGTAAGGCCTGATTCTGCTTCACTTTGCATTGAAATCCGTATTGAATTTGGTGTAGCTCTGGGGTCTGTGGGGAGAGCGGCATTAGGGATCCCTGCCCGTGGCATGTCCTTATCTCTCTCCAGGCTCCCTGCATCTCTGAGGAGCTCTGTGGCAGAGTCTACGACTTCTGCAAGAAGCTGCTGACCCTGCCCAAGCCTTTCTGCACCATTGGGCTGGACTATGCCACCAGGCTGAAGGTGGAGAGGGCAGCACCAGGTATGAGGGTCCCCTGCGTGGCACCAGGCATGGCTGGGCCCTCGAGGCAACGGGACTGGGGTTGAAGAAAATCAAATGAAGAAAATCAACTCTACCCCAGCCAAAACCAGCCCATGGGGGCTCTGGGGGATTGGCATACCTGACTGGCCTTTCCCCAGTGCAGTGAGCCACGGCAGGGAGATGGCCAAATGCTCGGGAGTCTTGGGCATGCATTGGGGTGGGAGGGTTCCCCTCTCCTGACCTCAGGCTGCTGAGCCTTGGTTACGAGCAGAAAACTTTGGGGTCATCCTGCTGTCAGTGCAGGCACACCAGAGTCAAGGCCAGCCCATCTAAGGCCAGCTATATATATAAAAATATAGATATATAGATATAGATATAGATATAGATGATATAGATATAGATATAGATATAGATATAGATATAGATATAGATATAGATACACCCCCTCTGCATTATGAAGATTGGCTGAGGGCACTTGGTGTGTTCAGCTGGAGAAGAGGAGACTGAGGTCAGACCTCAGTGCAGTTCCAACTGCCTGGGCAGGGGCAGAGGAGGGGCAGGGACTGAGCTCTGCTCTGGGGGGACCAGGGACAGGAGCCAGGGAAGGGCTGGAGCTGTGTCAGGGCAGGGGCAGGTTGGATCTCAGGAAAAGGTTCTTCCCCCAGAGGCTGGTTGGGCACTGACCAGGCTCCCCAGGGCAGTGGGCACAGCCCCAAGGCTGCCAGAGCTCCAGGAGGGTTTGGATGATCCTCTGGGGCACAGGAGGGGACTCTTGGGGATGGGCCTGTGCAGGGCCAGGAGTCGGACTCAATGATCCCTGTGGGTCCCTTCCAACTCAGCATTTTCTATTATTCTATTTGGGAAACAGGATGTTTCTGCTCCCAGCCTGAGCATCTCAGTGTGTTTTCTGGAGGTTTCCTTTTTGCAAAGTGAATTTTTCATCTGAAACTGAGTTGCAGCTGCCCAGCATGGGCTGTTCTTGCAGTACCTGTGCATCAGGTTGTAGACACTAAAATGTCAGGAGTGTCCACAGAGAACAGTCCCTTGTAGAAAGCAAACTAGGGGACAACTTTGTTTCCCTTTTTCTCCACATTGCTTTTTAAAGTTCTTCTTTTTACAGTTTTCTTTAATAAGATTCTTTAAAAGTCATGCTTTAGATCAGTGCAGGGTGTAGACACCCTGTGAGGGGGAGGTGAAACATGAGAAACCTGGTGGGAAATTAAAAAATGCCATTTTAGGTATTCTCAGCTCATCCCCATCACCCCAACCACCCTTCCCCAGTACTGCTTTGCCTGGAGCTCCAAGGTCCACCTTTATCTCACCTGGTTTCTGGTAGAGGAGTGATTCAGTGTGGAGAGATGGGGATCTCCAGTGGGGCTTCCCTCAGAGCACCACGAGGTTCCCAGGATGATCGTAGCTGAGCAGTGCCAGGTAGGTGTATCTTCCCCTCCCCGCGCTGGGTGAGGGTAAAATACATCTCTCCTGACTCAGAAGCCCGTTGTGCTCTTCATATCCCCCCAGACACTGTCCCCCCTGTGGCCCTGGGGAGGGAGGCCAGGAGCAGGGCTCTTCCTCCTGCTTCCTCCCAAGCTCATAATCCACTAAACAAAGGAAGGGAAACACAGGAAATCATCCCTGAATAGAAGGGGTTTTCTTTTTATGTAGCATGACCTATCTTTACCTTTGACTATTTTTATCTCTGAGCCCAATTCTTGGCTCCTTTACATCATCTCCCCAGCAATGGGACTTGGCAGACCCACCACTAGCCTCTACAACTGGAAGTAGCACTGAGCTGCTCCAAGGAGTTGTGTTACTTCTCGTGCTCTGACTCCCATGTGTTTATCTCCTTGCTCTTGCCAGGTACCTTGTACCAAAGAATGGTAATTTCTGAACACAGCCTCAAAAGTGACCCATATCCTTACCAGGAAAAGTGAGTAGTGCCTCCTTGAATGTGTTGATACTTTTATCTTGCAGTCTCTTAGTGAAATCTGTCCTTTTCTGGTGCTCTAAATTAATCTTGGGTGGAACAGGCAATCTGGACCTCAAACCCATGGCAGTACGTGGTCTTGGGGGACACAATGTGGTGGCATCCAGTACCTTGCTAAAATGAGCTTTGCTTTGGGAGGAGCATATTCCTCTTGTGTGTCCCAATTTATTTCTGTGGCCCTGGGAGGCAGGGAGCTCCCCTTGGTGGGGAGACAGGGTGGAGAAGGGGAATATCAACAGCAACACTTTTTCCCTACATGGAATAAGGGAGACATAAGCTGGTCAGTCTACACCTTCCTCAGAAGGGGCAGGGGAGGGGCAGACCCTGAGCTCTGCTCTGGGGGGACAAGAGAGGACATGGGAATGGCTGGAGCTGTGTCAGGACAGGGTCAGGTTGGCTCTCAGCAAAAGGTTCTTCCCCCAGAGGCTGGTTGGGCACTGACCAGGCTCCCCAGGGCAGTGGGCACAGCCCCAAGGCTGCCAGAGCTCCAGGAGGGTTTGGATGATCCTCTGGGGCACAGGGGGGGACTCTTGGGGATGGGCCTGTGCAGGGCTGAGGGTTGGACTGGATGATCCTTGTGGGTCCCTTCCAACTCAGCAGATTCTGGGGTTATGTGATGCCAGTAACAGGGAATCCTCTCCTCTCCTCTCTTTTTCCCACCCTCCTGCCCCACACAGGATTTTCATCTTTGCTGACCCCGAGCTGCTCTCTGAAGCCATCTGCAATGCTCTGCTCAGCGACACAGAGGCAGCTCAGGTGTCCCAGAGCCCTCGGGCCTGCATGTGCCACGTGATCACCCACGCTGTGCAGGCGGCCCTGGGTGAGGGCTGCGACCTCAGCGGCCTGAAGGGCAGGCTCCAGGTAACAGCAGCACCTCTGCAGCACCACCGATGGTTTTCCAGTGGTCCTGCTCTTGCTGGACACCTTGAAGAAGAAAAAGGTGTTTGGGCAAGTGGAGAGATCGTCCCCCACCCAGCTCCTCACTGCTGCTCTCCATCCCTGGTAGCCCCCGTGTTCCTCGCAGAGCTAGTGTAAAACTAGAACAGTCTTCAAATATAAAACAGGTTTTATAAATAGCCAGAGGTTTTGAACCTTCAGTTTGAGTTGTCAGTTTTGCCCAGCAGAGCAGGGCTCTGCCACTGAAACACAGCTCCTCTGTGAGCCCCTGAGCACTGCACAAACATCTCAGTGGAACTGCTTTGATTAGTTTTCTCCAAAGCCTCCTTGAAGGAGCTGTGGGGCCACAGCAACACAAATGTCTGGTTCAGAAAGGCACCTTTGGAGGGGCTCTCAGCAATTTCCACTCCAAGGGCGCCTTTGTGTGTCTGCTGTCCCCATTTCCTCAGAGTCATTTGAAGTGCCAGCACTGCTGCTGACTCCCCGAGGGACACGGTGTCCATCAGCTGCAAACCTGCCAGAAACAAAGCTTTAGGCAGACAGCACAGCCAGCCTTCCCTGGGGACAAGAGGACCTTTGTGTCCTCTGCTATGAAGCAATCTTTGCAGGACTCATTTGCCCTCTTTCTTCCTGCCCCCCACCAAAGCGCTGCCCATGGAGTATCCCCTCTTTTCACACCTCTGGGTGTTAACAGCTGCTTCCCATGGCAGGATATGCCCACAAGCGAGGTGGAGCACTGGTTCCAGCAGGTGGTGGTGGCAGTGGAGTGTGCAGGAAGCGAGGGGAGCGCAGCCCGAGGCCAGCACACAGCCAGGCTCGAAGAGATCTACCGGGCCCTCCTCAGCTCCTCGCAAGCAGGTGAGCTCCAGCCAGCCATTCCTGGTGGGACAGAGGAGCAGCTGGCAGGCCCTTGCCTCCCTGCTGTGTCTCTGCCATGCCCTCCCACTGGTGTCCATCCCCATCAGGTCCTTGCAGTGACCTGATGGCCAGGATGGAAGACTGGCAGTGGAGGGCAGATTTGTCACCCAACGAAAGGGACTGTGGCAATCTCTGCTCCTGATTCAGCTGTCTCTGTTGTTTGCAAAGGCTGTCAGAGATGGCAACTGGGGGAGATTGGACAGGCTCTGTGATGCTCTGCTGGTGTAAGGAACATCCTGCCATGGCCTGGACAGGGGGGATGCTGTGCACCCCTCCCTGAAACCTCCTCGTACTGGTGTACAAAGTTTCCCAGAGAAGCTGTGGCTGCCCCATCCCTGGAAGTGTTCAAGGCCAGGTTGGACGGGGCTTGGAGAAAGCTGGGCTGGTGGAAGGTGTCCCTGCCTACGGCAGGGGAATGGAACTGGATGGTCTTTAAGGTCCCTTCCAACCCAAAGCACGTATGATGTGGTGGACTGTGGCACTGCCATCTCCTCCCATCCCTGGCAGTGCTCTTTTCCAGCCTGGTGCCACTGGGGTTACACAGATTACAACAAAGGTCTCCATTACAGCTCCTCACACAAATCTGGGGCTGGCCAGAGGGAAATGGTTCCTCTCCTGGCTACTCCCTGCATCCCAACCCCCTCCCCAAAAATAGCTGGAGACTGTCCCAGTGCAGGATACGGGGAAGAGCAGCCAGTGGTGCAGGGAGAGGAGTGGGACCATCTCCACCTTTTGGAGGCAGTGAGCTATTTAAGTGTGTCACTGCTTTTCCCAGAGCCATAATGGGTTAAAAAGAGATGGTGATGGTGGGACCAGAGGTCTCCCTTGCGAAGAATGTTTGATTTATTCTGCAACCCCTCTGCTCTCTGCAAAGCAAGGTGCTTCACTTGCCCGTGTTTCAGCCTCCCCATTTTCATTCCTCCCTTCCACCCACAGTGTAGGCATCTTCTTACAGCTGATTTGTGAGAGCAGAGGCCTGTGATTACAGCCTCACATCTGGCCAGAATTGGTTGCCCAGGGTGGGAGAGCCCCTGGGGCTCAGCAAAGGCTCTCTCAGGCAGTGTCTGGTGCTCAGCACTGAGGGCTTCATGAACCTGTGTGGGGAAAATGCTGTTGTGTGTTACCAGCACCCTTGTTTCCCCCAGGAGATGCTCCCCTGGGAGGGCTGCAGGACACACCTCTGCCCAACCCCACCATCAGCTTTCACCTCTGGACAGAAGACAACCAGCTCTGTGAGTGCCTCAGGAGGGCTGTGGGGAGCTGGGGTGGTGCCTGAGGGGGGGATCCTCTGCAAAACATGTCATTTAGCCCTGACTCCTGAGCAGTGAGTCTTGTAACCATTATCCAAGGGCCAAGCTCATGGGGATTTGTGCTGACTGCACCAGCCTTCCTTCTTGTGGGCTGCTGGTCTCAGATCAGGGGATTAGGGATGTAATGGGCCAAAGAAGATGAGGAGAGGGACAGGCTGCAGCAGGATGTCTCCAGAGCACCTGATTTTGTTGTGGATGCCCCATCCTTGTAAGTATTCAAGCCAGGCTGGATGGAGCTCTGAGCAACCTGGTCTAGTGGAAGGTTCCCTGCCCATGGCAGGGCATTGGAATGAGATGATCTGCAAGGTCCCTTCCAACCCAAACCATTCTATGAGCCTATAATTCTATGATTTAAGTGATACTGAGCTCTCTTCATGGTGCAATGTGAAGTGGGACTGAAAGACAGACTCCCCTTGGGCCCACTGGTGAAGACATTTGCTTCACAGTTTCCCTAAGAAGAGGGAAGCCATGGCAGGGCAAGGGCTCAGCCTGGATTTGGTTGAATTTCCCTCCCCAAGCTCCTCTCTGCCCGCAGGGAAGGAATTGGTGCTGTTCATCCGCCCGCTGTCGCAGAGCTGCGAGCCCGACTGCCTCAGCCAGGACCTGGACAACTTCGAGATCCAGGACATCATCTCAGACTGTGAATGCTGTGAGCAGACCCGCTTCTCTGTCCTCTCCACCGACAGTGGGATTGAGCGAGACCTGTCCGTGGCAGGGGAGGAGCCCTTGGCCCCTTGCGGTGCTGAAGCGGAGCAGTCCCGGCTCCACAGGAAGGGCGGCATTAAGAAAAAGCCATCACCACTGGAGAGCGTGGCCTTCCTGCAGGCTGGCTGCAGCAGTCCTGGGGTGAAGCCCCCAGTGAAGCTGCAGAAGAGATCAGGAATCCCCCAGGATGCTGCAGCCCCGCTCCAGAGGCTGCACACTGCCCGCATCGTGCTGCTGGGGGACGACCGGGTCCTGGGGCGCCTGGCCCAGGCCTACCACTCTCTGAGGTAACTGGTGGCCACAGCCCCCTGGGCTCTGGGGGCTTGGGAAAGGGCAGGACAGAGTGGGGACTGTGCTCCTCAGCCTTTTGAAGCAGCCAGGATGGCTGGGGATGGGGTTAGGCTCCAGCGTTACCTGGAACAGGATGGGACTGCAGTGTTTGGCACTCCACAAACTTCCCTGGTTGCATGGCATCATTTGGCTCTGTTGGCCCGAACGATGCACACAGCGAGTTCTTCCCTCTGTCCATGGAGTGGGTTAATAAAGAATAATCAAGGCAGGATGTTTTCCTATGTAAAAGGGAAAAATTCTAAAGAAAAGCTGTTTTCCAGCTGGCTCTTCCCAGCTGGGCCAGGAGAGCAGCATGGGGTGCGTCTAGGCTGTGGTGCAGGCAGCAGCCTGCGGGGCAGAGCTGGGTACAGAGGGACCACCAGTCCAAGAAAAAAATTCTGTCTCTGGCTCCCCATCACCTCCCTGTGCTCAGTTTGGGAACCCAGGGGCATTACTGCCATCCTGTCACACGGGGCAAAGGGAGGCACACGAGGAGGGCACATGCTCCTGTTGCAGAGCAGCTGCAATCTCCTGGCACTGCCCAGCCTTGGCCAAGAGCCACGTTCTTCCCTCTTGCCCTTGGGACACAACTGTTTATTCTTCCATTTCAAGGAAACGGGAAACACGGCGGGTCTTCCTGACTCCCAGGCTGAACCTGCAGTTCTACTACATCCCGGTGGTGGCAGGGCAGCCAAACACCTTGGCTGTTGTGGTGAGTCTGAGCACGGCAGCTCCAGGTGCTGCTGCCAACTGCCAGCAAGTGATGACGCTGTTTTTGGAGGGAGAGAAAGGGAAGGGGGCGGAGGGGTGGGGGGGGAAATACAGGAATTGCCATTCATTCATGCCCTGTTCCTGGAACAAGGAGGGTGGGAGCCAAGTCAGGGTGGTTGGGCTCAGTTTGCATCCTGGTTTTGGGAACCCATCAGCTCCACAGACATTCAGGTTGCTGATGGGTGGCAACTCATTCAGTCCTGCTTCTGTGACCCACCTATAGGAGGACTGATGAGGTTTAGCAAAGGACTTTTGCTTTTCCCACCTCCTAAATGCTTAGGGGAATCAGGTGCTGCTCACTGAGGGCTTTGCCTCCTTGGTCATGGCCCCAGTTTTAGATCTGTAAGTCACTACCTTGCAGTTTATCTTGGACACATCTTTTCCCCTCTGACAGCCTCAAGACAGTGACAAATAAACAGTTGCATTTCTCATAATATATTAAGCTGGCTGTGAGCCCTGACAAACACACTGTTATAAAAATGATTATTCTTTTCATTCTTCACTGAATTTTTGCTCTAGAACACCCTCTGAGTGAGTTTACCATCTTCTCTGGACCAAGCAGGGAAGGGAACAGCTCCCTCTGGCTTCTCTACAGCTCCTGGTATATCCTCTGAGCTGTGTTTCTCCCACAGGACCACCCTTCCAGTGGCCACGAGGAGCTCTGTGAGGTGGCCGGGTACCTGGGCAGAGCCGACCCATGGTACGAGAGCAACATCAACACCCTGTGCCACGTGATTCCCAAGCTGGCCACCATGGTATGAGGAAAACCTTCCCACCTCTCCTGGCCCACTTCCCAAACGCACCTGAGGATGAGTTTGTGCCCCTGCAGGGCTCCTCCGTGCCCCAGACAGAGCTTTCCTCCTGCAGAACCTCCCCTGGGCCCAGCAGCTGGAAGGTGTCTGTGGCTGACACTGCCCCAGCCCACCAGCCCCATTTGCTGTGGTGGGGTTTTTTGGCCAAGGGACAGGAAATGGCAGATTTCAAGAAAGAAAAGGTAGATGAGGCGTTTGCTGAAATACCCCTGGCTCTCATTTCCTGGCAGTTTGAGCCATCGACAGCCTACAAAAAAAGGCTGTTAGGTGGGCACAGCCTTGGCTTTGAGCAGTGAGGGCAGAGCCACAGCTCATCACCCGCTGTCTGTCTAGGAAGGTGCGAGGGTTTGTGGCAGGGTTTTTGAGAAGTGACTGTGGCTGATCCATGATGTGATTTGCCCCCCTGCCCAGCCTCCCTCGCCGAGCAAACACCTCGTGACCGATCTGTTCATCACCGACGTCATTGCTTACTACGTCCGCATGGGCGTCCAGCCCGTCTGCTTCCAGGTCTATGCTGTGAAGGTGGGTGCCACATCTCCTGAGCCTTCACATGGCCCTTGCAAGGGCTTGTGGATCTGTGGGGAGTCAGCAGGGCCTGGGGGCTTCCAGCAGATCTGAGCCTGGATCCCTGTGCCCCCCAGCCCGTCCCCTCCTTGCCAGCCTCCCAGATTCAGTGACTTCGTGTAGCACAGCTCAGATGGAGTCAGTGATCCTGGAAAGGCTATTTCAGGATCACACAGGCCAGAAAAGTGAGCCTTGAAGGGATACAGATTACCTGCTCTGCTGGATTCGGGGTTGCTCGGGAGCCCTGGTACTTCCTGCTGCTTGTTCTGTGAGCAAACAGGACTTTTGTGAGCAAACAGGACTTTTCTGAGCAGCTTTGCCAAAACCTTTCTGTACCTCGCAGGGGCTTTGCAGGGTTTCCTGAAACACCCTTTTATTTATTTCCTCTCAGCTTTTCTCTGAAAAGGTATCAGAGTGAGACCTGGCATCTGATATGAGAGCCAAGACAAACTGTCTTGGGGCATGTAACATCATGCTCTGCTCTGGCACTTTCCCCCCTTCAAAGCTTCGGCTGGCACTGATGCACAGATCTCCTTTTAATCTACTTGTAGCCACTGTGGCAACAGCACGGGAGCAGCCTTTGAATGAGCAAACTGGCACATGCAAAGAGCTGGAAGAGCTTTGGTAATTCCTGGTGGAGCACCACCAGGATTTGAACTAGTAACATGTATCCTGGAAAGACTTGGAGCACCTGGTCCTCAGCTTGTGTGGCTGGGGGGTTTGATTTTTTTGGTGAATTTTTATTCCACTCATTTCTCCTCCAAGACAAAACCCAACAGCAACTGAGAGTGGGTGATTCACTCAAGCAGGGGAAGAGGAACTGACTCCAGATGTGGTTTTCAGATAGACGCACCTAAACTAATCTCTTGCCATACAGGGTGTGATACAGCTTCATCTGGAAACACTTGACGCTGCTTTGCCTTTTTGTTTAAGACTACACTGTTCCCCTCTGGCTGCCGAAAGCTTCCTAGAAGTGTGAGTCAAGTCCCACAGGAGCAGGATGTAGGGCCAGGAGAAGTTCTCCAGGACCTTCTCTTCACATTTTGCTCAGTACAAGACCACGAAAAGAAAATAATTCATAGGGCTGGAGTGACCTGATGATATAAGTGTATCAGATAGAAATTAGGCCCCTGGAAGCTCAGCCAACATGTCAGTCAGGCCTGGGCAGCTGCTCCCTGTGGCCAGGGGGTGGATGGCTGGGAGCTGACTCATTGTGAGTGCACAGGGACATCCAGTGGAGGGGACACTGCCCGTGGCTCTGCTGACCAAGGTCTGCCATGCTCCTGGGCTTCAGGAAGCAGAGCCAAAGCAGTTTGCCCCACCCCAGAGGTGTCTTGGCTGCCGTGATGAGACCACAGGTGACTGAGGAGATGTTCTTAAGAGATTTTCCTCTCTTTCAGATTTTCTTCAACAACCCGGCGCAGGAGCCGGCTGAGGACGTGTTCCTCACGGAGCTGTGCACCCAGGGGCAGGACAGCATCTCCCACAGAGGTGTGTGTGTCCCACCAAGCTGAACCCTGCAGCAGGGGCTGCCACCCTGGGCAGGGGTCCTGCCCTCCACAGACCCCACTCACCCTTTCCCTCAGCCTGCAGCAGCCAAGGGCATGTTATGGGACAAGCAGGAGGCTTCCCGAAACACCTCCATCTCCCTCTCATGCTAAATGAGCCTGAAACCAGGCTAAATGAGACACCTTGTGGTCACTTGGCTCCTGGTCTCAACCAGCTTTTGTAGACTGTGCCTTTGGTTGGCTCCAGGACCCTCAGGAGTTGGATCAGCTCCCTAATTTTGTTAAGGAAATAAGCTGGGCTTTACAGCCATCCCCTTTGCCAGGTGTTTTCCCTTTTAGAAATCCAGCTTCCTTGAGTTGCCAGTTATGGAACAAGAGTGCTTGAAGGCTGGACCATTACAGAAGGCACATCCAGCCCTTCCCTCAGTGCACTGTGGTGTCCAATCCAATGGATGTTCGCCACTGAGGTTGGGCACAGACCCTCGAGTGAGTCCATCCCACTGGACCTGCTGAGTGCACAGAGCCTCAGCTCCTGTAGGCAAGGAGAGAAAGGCTGATGTACCAGACCACTCCCTGATGGAGGGGGTTGCTCATCCCATGGAAGGACTCCTCTCTGCTCACCACAGATGGGTGGGATGAGTGAAATCTCAGTCCCACTTGGTTCCCTCCTTGCAGAGTTAAGCATGACCAAGAAGAAAACAACCCTGGATGGCCCTGGCATAGATCTCACAGTAACATACAGAAAGGTAAGCAGGGCTCTCAGCAGCCCAAAATGTCTCTGCTCACAGGGATCCCCACATAAAAGGAGGACTCTGGCCCTCCTTCTTTCCTCTGGAATTGCACTCCAGGAGAGGACAGAGAGGTTGTGGCGAGCTTTAAAAGCCTGGTAGCTAACTCTGTGTTTGTGAAAACCTGCCCCAGACCTCTCCATGTCCAACCTCTCTGCCAGGGGGAACTAACAGAGCCTTGCCTGCAGGTTGTGGTGAGCGAGCGGGAGAAGGAGCTGGACATGTCCCTGCGCTCCACAGGTCTGGTGATGAAAGCCATCCCTTCTCAGGAGGCTGAAGGTGGGTTCTTCCTGCTTGGAACCATGTGAGGAGGGGTTTTTGAGTTTTCAGGTGCTCAGTAGAGTAAATCTGACCACAGTCCTTAGTGCCAGTTGTGCTTGGGCAGTGGGGTTGAATCACAGACGGGCATATATTGGTGTCACCACAGTCTGGTGGTGTTTTCTCATGAATGATGTGTCTGAGGCTCAGACATGATCTCAGGTTGGCAGCATCTTCCTTTTGCTCCAGCCTTCCTCTTTCACTTTGTCCTGTGAGTTTCCCACCCTGAGCAGGAATCCTTAGCCCATGGAGCTTGCTGGAGTCCTCCTTTTCTGCTGCCCTATGTATCCCACAGGCAGTGCACCCAAATGTGGGGGATGGCACCAGCCCTACTGCCAGCTGAGCTGAGATCATGCCATGGCCTAAGACTAACATGCTGCTTCTGTTGCAGAGCTGGTGTGTCTGAATGTGACCATCACTGAAATCATCAGGACCAGCAACTTGTCGGGAAGGTCATTCTCAGTAAGTACCTGTGGGATCCTCACAGTCCTGGGGGACTTGGTCACTGCCTGGAAATCCCTTACAGCAGCAGTGAAAGGGGAAACACTCTGTGGGAAGGAAAAGGCTTTGGGACCACCCTGCTTTGAGAGCATTTTGCAGTTACTTTCCACGGAAAAGTCCAGATTTTTGAGCCAAAGCCCCTGCTGGTCAATGCCACACGGAATCCTATCACAGGAGACCCTGTATGACTGAGCTGTGTCCTCAGGGACAGAGCTGACAAATAAAGCTTAGCCCCAGTCCTCGTGGCTCCACCTGGGGGCAGGAGAGGGCCTGTAGTTTTGCTACCAACTCCATTTACTCCACACCTTCAGCTGCAGACCCTGCATGTTATTCCCCACAGAGATCCCAAAAAATAATTTAACAAAGCACAAACGTGAAGCAGGAAGTTCAATTAGCCTATTTATCAGCTCAGAAAGGTGGAGATGTAAGAGAAGGGACTGAAATCTTGGTCTTCTGTCCTTTTTGTTTTGCATGAGGGTTCAGGTAGACCCCAGAGATGACGCTGCCCCATGGGGAACCTGTGCCTGCAGTTTGGGTGGCATTAAGTGTTCGTGTGCCTTGGTCATTCGGGCCCTGCAGTCTCCAGTCTCTCAGCTGGTGTTTTTAAGTAGCCAGCACAGTTTTTCTAATTTTCACATGGCTTTTGGAAACAGCAAAGTGCTGCAGCCCACACTGCCTGCAAAGATACCCCACAGCCGTGGAGAACAGACTATGCCCCACATCAGACATCCCAAACCTCGTAGCCTGTGCAAGCACTGCCAGTTTGGAAAGCCTGCCCTTACAAAGCTTGACCAGGTTGTGATTACAGGAAAGGGATTTGCCTTGTGTCACATCTGAGGTTAAAAAATAAAACCAGAGGAATGTCCTCATCCGTCCTGTTCATACCCAGCACGCACACATCACCCACCACCGCACAGCCAAGGGAGGGGAGGGACACACTCACCGGGCTCCTCCTCCTCTCTCCACCCAGGCTGTGGCAAACAGGTTGAAAACACGAAATATCACAGTCAGGAGCACAGAGCAGAGACCCTTCACGGTTCGTCTGGACAAGGACAGCAGAAGAACCTACAGGAACGTGATCAGGTGAGGGTGCCACGTGTGCCAGGTTCTGCCCATCTCCCTGCTGAGGCTGCATCCTTCCTGGGAGGACCTTTCCCCAGGGAGCCCTAGTCCTCATCCTCAGGCAGGACAAAAGACCTTCTCCAGGAATGCAGGACAGAGTGCTGCTTTGTGTTTTTGGGTGATGGTGTGAGAAACAAAATGGTTTTTCATTGAAGAATAGGTACCTCCAGGGACAAACAGATCCTGGATCTCCTGAATTATCTCATGAGGCTGATGCTCTCTCCACTGACTGTACCTCTCACCAGGGAGTCTCAAGGGGTAGAGAATCCAGCCCTGTGAAAATAGCAGGGATTAATGTGCCTATAGAAGTTGCAGTGACACATGGTGTGATGGAAACAAGCCGGTGGTTCAAGGTCTGTGGGCCTCATGTAACACATACAAGCTGAATGGATACTGGTGGTGTGGTCAAACTGACACACATCAGCTCATCTTTCCAGCCAAACACAGTTGCAAAGAAGCATAAAAGCACCTGCACATTTCGGTGTGACCATCCTACCTCAGCAGTCAGTGGAGAGACCTGATGTTTGGTCTGAGATGAGGCTCTGGCCCTCAAGGGCAGATCTGTACATGCAGCAAATGTGTTCTTGTGCTCTTGCAGCCTGGAAGTGTCTCCTTGCCTAGAGCCCAGCTACTGTTTGCAAAAGACGAGGACCATGAAATTCAGCCTTCATGAAACAGAGGACATGGGGCTTGTGAAATACATGCCCAAGTCTCTGCTCCTGCCTATCAACACGTTTGCAGGCATCACGCAGTGAAGGAAACGAGAGAAAGCTGGTGTGGGAGACGTGACACGGGGTCACCACAGAGGACGTGAAAAAAGAAAACACACTAAAAGGCACCAATGGCGATTTTACAATGGTAGTGGTGTGAAAAGCTGCGAGAGCAGAGGTGGATAGGGCTCAGGGTGACAGCCATGCCCTGCTGGGTGACAGTGTGACCACGGCTAACAGCCCCCTGCCAAGGGGCAGAGTTCTGTTGCAGAACTGAGTTTTAACATTTTGCACATGCCAGGGGAAACCTCTGAGCTTCTTCATTTCGGGAAGACTGGGGAGAAAGTCTGGCTGAGCTGGTGGCGCTCGCTGTGCTGTGCATCCCAGGGCAGTTGCTGCCAGTAACATTTATTGTGGTGATGTCTCACAGCCCAGCACGGGCTCAGGACCTGACTGCCGGGTTCTGCACAGCAAACGCTTCATTCTGGCACAGGGTGATGTATTTGGGCAAACCAGCAATTACTCCCCTGACTGATTTATGAAAGCCTGACCACAGTGGGTGGAGAATGTGTGTTCACTGAGGCTGCTCTGGAAGTCAGTGGAAAACCTGCTGATGTTTCAAAGGGGCTACATGGGACAACAATGAATGGTGTGAAACAGGGACACAGGAATACTGGTGCAATATTTGGCAGTGAGGAACAGGGCAAGAGCTGCTTGTGCTGCCCAGGAAGTGCTGTGGGATACGCTTGGCTCTGCTCGAAGCAGAGACCTTCACTGAGTAGATATGGAGGCTGCACAGCAGCTCTTGGACATCGGAGCTGTACCTTGGAGTCCACCTGGGATTTCACTGTGGTTTCACTATACAACCTCTCTGCATCTTGTCGGGAACCTCACGAGTGCTGGGTGCATTCCTCCAGTTGTACATCCTGGGAACAACCCCCTACAATCCCAGCAGGACTGGACCTCTCCCATGAGGTCAGCCAGCAATGTCTCAGTGTCCCAGCCTGCCTTGCAGTCCTGGTTTGGTCTGTGCCTGCTGTGCTGTGCAGAGGAGTTTGGGATTGATGGATAGGTAGGATGCCTGAAAGACTTCCTTGTTCCTTTCTCCTGCTGCTCCCATGGTGTAGAAACCCTCCTCTGGTTTGCAGATGGGCCAGGCTGAGCAGTGACAGCACAGCTCCTGCTTCCACCAGGCTCGGAGTGACACAGTGTTCAGGATGATCCTGGAGGAGGACCTTGTCTTCATTTCAGTTTTTGGCTAACTGAAATAATGGATGAAATACCGTGTGTGTTTATTGACTTTCTGAATGTGATCTGTGGTTTCTGGAGTCCAGGGAGTCCCCCCCTAAATTCCCACTGGAGGAATTTCGGGGCATTCCTTCCATGACACTACCATTTCTTTATTCTCTTGGCTCCCAAAAACTCGTTACCTGGGCTGCCTTCACTCAGGGGTGCTTGCTTGGACCACCAGCCCAAAGAAAGTGTCCTTTAGCTTTGTAGGTGTACATAACATCTCTTCCCAGTCATCTGTGGCTGACACTGCTGGGGAACCCCTGGAGCCAACTCCGTGCTCCAGGGTGATGCTGACTGCCTGCAGTGGCACTGGCAAATCCTTATGTAGCCCCAATAGATGGGACAAATCCACCCCTCTGGCCTGTCTGTGCCAGGTCTGCCCAGCCCTGGGGAGCTGCACCTCTGGAAAGTCACTTCTTTTTAACCACCTACACCTGGAACAAGGAGCCCACCTCCAGATATCCCAGTCTGGTGGACTGGAGAGGAGTTTCCCTTCAGCAGAACTGCTCTGAGCTCGTGGGTTGTCTTGGCTGGTTAGGCCCCATGGAAATCTTACCTCTATTTCTTACCACATGCATCAGGGTTTAGGGGTTCAGCCCTCCCTGGTCCCTCTCTTTGCCAGCAAGCTCAGGGCAGCTGTGTTCCTGCTCCTGCCACCTGGCACAGCAGGCATTGCCCCTTCCTGTTCCCAAGCTAAAGGTTGATTTGCTCTCACTTTGAATGCATCATGCCACCCAAAACAATTGCTGAAACACACTCCTGGGGGCACAGCAGCTCCAGAGCTGTTAGCAGGTGACAGGTTACTTAGCAGTGTAAAAAGCCACCAGGTCCCAAGAAATATTTAATCTTGAACCTGTACCAATAGTTGAAAGATCACGCTGGGCAACAGCAGCACGACCATTTCCAAAGGAAGATACCTTGGAATGCTGGCAGACATAGCCCCTTGCTCCTGGCAGAGCCAAGCACAGTCCTCAAGCCTTAATGTCCCCCACAGGAGTGACAAGACTGCAAGGTCTTAGCTACAGCATCTGCTCCTTCAGTACTGTTTTTCACCTCACATCAAAAATTGTTGATGCTCACCTGTGCCAGACTTAGGCAGGAAAGATTCTGGCCCTGAAGGAAGCTGAAGGTAGACAGGAGGCTCACAAACAAGTCAGGAACATCCTGCTTGCACCAGCTGTTCTCCTGTGTGAGCTGGGATAATATGGGGTTTGAGTGACCAGTGGCTCTGCACACATGTGCCTCTTTGGGGCTTCACTGGGGGGTTTGTGCACCGCAGCACACAAGAAAAATGCTTAAAAAGCCACGAGACTGTGAGCTGGGTTGGAGTGTGGTCTGTGGCATCCAGAGTTTACTCTGTACAGTTGTAAATGATATAGATGGAGTATAAATTATTTGTATATATATATATATGAATGATCTGTATCAGAAGGTGCAATCCTTTTAATGCCAGTTAAAAGAAAAAAAACATCAGAAACTGTCTGTTTGGTTGTGATTTTATGTTTCCCTGTGTCTGAGGTGGGTGGAGAATGAGCTGGTAGGACCAGAAAGTCACCAGTGTCCTTTGGCCCTCTTGGCTGGTGTCTCCTCCCGACCTTGGGGCTCCAGGTTGTGTTATACAGAGAGAGACTTCATGGCCAAAGAGCTCATTTGTGAAGGGATGGGCAAAAGTGGCCGAATCGTAGAAATTTGGAAGCCGTGCTCTGTGGCTCTATAACCCGAATGTTGGCTGCCCCTTGGTCCCGCCCTGTGCTGAGACACTCTGTCCCCACAGCCTGTTCCCCTCACAGTCTGTCACTTCAATAGCAGAGCCTGGGGCAGGGCTTGCAGACACAATTCCTCCTGGCACAGCTGTGGGAGGGGTTTTACCTGGCAGGATTGCTCACCTCATTGGACACTCCCAGCCCTTCAAAGTCCCTGCTGAATACCTTTATTTACATTGTTAGCATGGAATGGTTTGGGTTGAAAGGGACCTTAAACATCATCTTGTTCCAACTCCCTGTACCATGGGTAGGGACACCTTCCACTATCCCAGGTTGCTCCAACCTGGCCTTGGACACTTCCAGGGATGGGGCAGCCACAGCTTCTCTGGGCAACCTGTGCCAGGGCCTCCCCAGACTCACAGGGAACGATTTCTTCCCAATATCCCATCTAACCCTGCTCTCTGTGAGTTTGAAGCCATATTCCCCCTTGTCCTGTCACTCCAGGCTCTTATAAATAGTCTCTCTCCATCTTTCTTGTTGGCTCCTTCAGGTCCTGGAAGGCCACAATCAGGTCACCCCAAAGCCTTCTCTTCTCCAGGCTGAACAATCCCAGTTCTCTCAGACTTTCCTCATTGCTTCATCCCTCTGATCATCTCGGTGCCTTCTCTATATCCTGCTTATTTTTGTTACATCCAAATGCCTTCTCCAGTTCTCCCTGTGTGCCCAGCTCATGGCTGAGCGGACACACATACAACTTTCCATCTACTGCTGATGCCAAGCTGCCTTGGCCAGAGTCCATGTGTGTCCCTGTGTGGTGTCTTGCTGTGTCACCCCGTGGTCCCAGCTGTGCCATGCCAGGCCTGCCTCCCAGAATGAGTCACTGCCAACTCCTCCTCCTGCATAAACCCAGCCCAACCCAGGCAGCAAACAGCATCTTGGCACTTGCAGGGAGTTCAGGTGATCCCCAGCCAGCTGCTTGGGAGCTCCGCGTTCCGGACAACCTCTTTCTTCCATGACCTCTCCTGAAACAGTGCCTTGGACAACCTGGAAATACCCAAAGCCGTAAATTATTAAACACTTTGTGAAAAAATGTAATATGAATCACCTGTTTTCCAGGGAGCTCTACTGAAATCAGGCAGAATGAAGCCAGTGATAAGAAATCCTGGTATAGATCAGTTTTACGTACAATGAAAATTCATCTCCCACCAGCTCCACGTGAAAAGCTACGGACTGATGGAGGGGGAGGACACCGTTAAATGTTAATCCACCATTAATGGGGGATCAATGATTGTGTCATACAACCTCCCCAGCAACACCACTGCAAGGTGCCAGGAATAAATCAGCTCTAACAGCAGTGTTCCCAGCCCCATCCATATTTCATATCCTGTCAGGGTGAGTTCAATAGCTCTCAGGGTGAGTTCAGTAGGTCCCTGCTCAGGCAGCTCTTCCCTCCCCTTGCCTGAACTCACTGAGCCCTCCATGGCCACACAAAACTCAGGTGATCCTGGGCCTTTGAAGCTCCCTTGGGAACACTCCAGAGAAGCTGAAAGCCAGGAGCGATGCAGAAAGGGTTTGGTGCTTGCTGTGGGATTAGGATGTAAATTTGTTTTCTAATTTGGTCTGCATTCTTTGGTTCTCTTATTATTCTTCCTTAGACAAAGAGTCTCCCACTTTCAGGCTGTAATGTCTTTGTTATTGTCCTCTGTATCTTCTGGTTACTCCAAAACATCTTTGAAGGACCATAAATTTAAGATCCCAGATGTTCAATCCTCAGCTCCCTCAAGCTTTGTTTATTGAAGCTCATCAGAGCCAGTCCAGAGAAACTCAAAGCTTCGGTGGTTTAAAGATCACAGACTCACAGAATGAATTAGATTGGAAAAGACCTCTGAGATGACCCAGTCCAATCTTTGACCCAACCCCACCTTGTCACCCAGCCCATGGCACTGATGCCACATCCAGGCTCTGCTTAAACACCTCCAGGGACGGTGACTGCACCCCCTCCCTGGGCAGCCCATTCCAAGGGCTGAGCACTCTCTCTGGGAAGAACTTCTTCCCAATGTCCAACCTAAACCTCCCCTGGGGCAGCTCAAGGCTGTGCCCTCTTGTCCTACTGCTGGTTCCTGGGAGCAGAGCCCGACCCCCCCCGGCTGCCCCCTCCTGTCAGGGGGTTGCAGAGAGTGAGAAGGTCTCCCCTGAGCCTCCTCCTCTCCAGGCTGAGCCCCCCCAGCTCCCTCAGCCTCTCCTCACAGCACTTGTGCTCCAGACCCTTCCCCAGCCTCATTGCCCTTCTCTGGACCTGCTCCAGCCTTTCAATGTCCCTCCTGAATTGAGGGGCCCAGAGCTGGACACAGCAGTCGAGGTTCAGCCCAACAACTCCAAACTGGCCAGCACTCGGTATCCAAAGGACTTCAGGAAACCTGGCCCATCACTCTGTCTCTCCTTAAGCCCCTGGAGACAGCAGTGCCCTCAGACCATCACTCAGGAGTGGCAGG